>OZ029918.1:0-131771 GCA_964023275.1 Norana najaformis
CCTAAACCCTAACCCTAACCCTAACCCTAACCCTAACCCTAACCCTAACCCTAACCCTAACCCTAACCCTAACCCTAACCCTAACCCTAACCCTAACCCTAACCCTAACCCTAACCCTAACCCTAACCCTAACCCTAACCCTAACCCTAACCCTAACCCTAACCCTAACCCTAACCCTAACCCTAACCCTAACCCTAACCCTAACCCTAACCCTAACCCTAACCCTAACCCTAACCCTAACCCTAACCCTAACCCTAACCCTAACCCTAACCCTAACCCTAACCCTAACCCTAACCCTAACCCTAACCCTAACCCTAACCCTAACCCTAACCCTAACCCTAACCCTAACCCTAACCCTAACCCTAACCCTAACCCTAACCCTAACCCTAACCCTAACCCTAACCCTAACCCTAACCCTAACCCTAACCCTACCCTAACCCTAACCCTAACCCTAACCCTAACCCTAACCCTAACCCTAACCCTAACCCTAACCCTAACCCTAACCCTAACCCTAACCCTAACCCTAACCCTAACCCTAACCCTAACCCTAACCCTAACCCTAACCCTAACCCTAACCCTAACCCTAACCCTAACCCTAAACCCTAACCCTAACCCTAACCCTAACCCTAACCCTAACCCTAACCCTAACCCTAACCCCTTAGGGTTAAGAAATGGTGTTGGGGTTAGAAGATGGGGTTGGGGTTAAGAAATGGTGTTGGGGTTAGTAAATGGGGTTGGGGTTAGTAAATGGGGTTGGGGTTAGGAGATGAGGTTGGGGTTAGAACATAGGGTTGGGTTTGGAAACAAGGGTTAGGTTTAGAAAGGATGGTTAGTGTTAGAAAAGAAGGGTTAGGGTTAGAAACAAGAGTTAGGGTTAGAAAGAGTGGTTGGGGTTAGAAAGGATGGTTAGGGTTAGAAACAAGAGTTAGGGTTAGAAAGAAGGGTTAGGGTTAGAAAGGTGGGTTAGGGTTGGAAACTAGGGTTAGGGTTAGAAACTAGGGTTAGATATAGAAACTAGGGTTAGAGAATAGGGTTAGGGTTGCCAATTAGGGTTAGGGTTAGGGTTAGGCACTATTGATTATGTATGGGATAGCTGGGTTATATGCGGCTTGAGCGTCCCGTAGCTTTTTTCCATTGCGATTCACACGTGTAAAATGATCGGGGACGCTAGTGCTGTATATTACCGATATTTCATAATAATCACCTTAGAAACGTCTTATTTACTGTAGTTTCCTCAAGCTACGGTGAACTTTACCAGTGTTACGTGTGTTGACTGCTAACTCCTTATACCTTAACTAAATGCAAATATTAATGCAAATCTGAATATGAATATACTTCTGAATGGGATTTTGAATACGATTGAGCAATTTCATTTCAACCGAATTTTAATCGGAAATAGCGTCCCCGAGTATTTAATGCGTTACGAGAAACACCTACAGGATGTTCGGGGACGCTCAAGGCGTAGATTATGCTCACGTTAGCATCGTCTCCTGAATTAGCGTCCCTCGCGTACACCGAACTTCACGAGTCTTACCTGTTACTTAGAACATCGTTATCACTTACATACCATACCTCAATCTCAAGTAAATGTGCATAGCAGTCTGAATGTGAATATGAATCTCCCACTGACTCTCATTAAAATACGTCTGAATATGAATTAAATTATAGAAATCGTAATTCTCATAAAAATAACAATCTCCACCTGACTAAGAATCGAACGCCAAGAATCGAACGTATCTCATTCCAATGCGAATATAAATATGTCTCATTCGAATGCGAATATGAATCTGAATAGAATGTGAATATGTTCGTGTTCATATCAAGTCCTAATATCAATGAGTCACAAGGTGAATATGACTAAAATGTCATTCATACCAATTACCTACTAGAAAGCCTATTCCAAACTTATTCCTAATACAAGTAACAATTTCACAAATCCGTTCTTCCATTAAAACAAAGGTCATGAGGGTAAGCAAAGGAAATGAAAAGGAAGTAAAGATTACATTAAACGGAGAAGAATTGGAACGGGTGGAGAAGTTCTGCTATCTGGGAAGTATGGTTACGGACGATGCAAGGTGCCAAGTGGAAATAAAAAGAAGAATAGCAATGGGAAAGGATGCATTTTATAAAAGAGGAGAGCTGCTCAGAGGCAGTCTAAGCAGGAAACTCAAACAGAGAATGGTTAAAACACTGGTATGGAGTGTCGTCCAGTATGGCTCAGAGACGTGGACAATGCGGAAGGACGACATTAGAAGACTGGAGGCCTTCAAGATGTGGATTTGGCGTAAAATGGAGAGAGTCAGCTGGAAAGAGAGAAGAACCAATGAAGAGATATTACAACTGGTAGAGGAAAAAAGATCCTTGATAGGCACTATACGCGGAAGACAGAGGAAATGGATAGGCCACATCCTGAGAAGTGACACCCTAATAAAAGACATCATCGAGGGAAGAATGGAAGGAAAGAGAACACGAGGCAGACCAAGAGCAATGTTGCTGGACTGGATGATGACAGAGGAGGGATACAGTGGACTGAAGAGAGAGGCACAGAACAGAGAAAAATGGCGACATTGGACATACGAACCTGCCGGGGGGCAGAGAACATAAAGAAGAAGAAGAAGAAGAAGTTCTTCCATCTCTACAGCATCACTTCAGCATTTCATTCTTACATTAAAACGCTAGATTTCATAAACTTTCCCCAAACCTCCATTTACTCTTACAAATAAATTTCAACACCAACCCGCTAATCATATATACATTTCAGCAAACTTCATCATCTTCATTCTATGCTGACTCAACACTTTCGATTCCAGCAGCCCTTATTCTCACCATCTCATTCTTCCAGGAACAATGACACTTGTGGCGTGTATCTCTTTTCTGTCTTCCACTCCAGAATCACGAACGCTCTTCTGGCAAACTCTACGTCTCTAAGGTTTCTCCTCCCCTTTACATATCACCTCAAAACTCGTCTCCTCCTCGGCTCATTTCCTCCATAGGCCATTTCATCCTTTTATCTGATCGCTAGTGACCAGACTCAATCTAAATTCTCAACTATAATCACCTTCGACGTCTCTGATGGAATCTGCATGCTGAAAGTCGTTTCAGCCACCATAACACACAATATTTAATCCTCTATGCCACTAAAAGGGATTAAAGAAAAGCAAAACACTCACCAACATCTTCTGCAGTAACTCACGAAGGAGTAGAAGAAAGTAAACCTCACTTCTACATCTACTTCCTGTGAATCAGCCTCGACATTCAACTGGTCAGCAGCAGCTCTTCCATTCACACAAAACACATTCTCCACTTCTCCATAAACAACCACTTCCAATTTCTGGAAAAAAACATTTACTTCAATCATCATTCAAACTAAAAATCAACTTACAACCATCTCTATGTATCTACAGTGGTGCGCAAAAGTCTGGCACCACCTTCGAAATTTGCGTCTTTCACACTTTCGTGCCCTGTTTTAAAGCATACTAACTCATTTTACGCCATTGCCCAAGAAAGTACAAGTTACGAGATTTACACGAAAAACAATTCACATGGCAACTTCAACAAACAAACTCAAAAAGAATTAACACTAAGCTACAATTAAAAGTTCAGTCTAATAGCCAAATGTATCACTTATAATCTGGTACAAAAAATCTAGTAGGTAAATGCAGAAATTAAAGTAAAAGGTCAGAAAGTCCAAAAAAATGCAAAATTCCAAGGTGGTGCCACACTTTTTGCACACCATTGTATGCATCCAACCACTTCTATCGCGCCTTTTAAGAACCTCACAAAAACGTTGATTCTTCACAATCACTATTCTGCAGCAGAACTCTTTCAAAAGAACACAGTATATCTGGAATTATAACAAGGTGACCACTAAGCAGACATTTTTATAAAATCCTACTGGAATACAGTCAGTGAGACTCACTCCTTTCAGGGTTATATTCTAAATATTAGCTCACATACTGAACTTAGTCACCCACAGATAACTAGAACCAAAACATCTACACAAAAGCTCACCACTTTCACATGAAAAGTGGTGTAAAGTAGCATGTGATGTGAAAAGTGAAGTGATATTAAATGTTATGTGAATGGTATGTGAAAAGTGGGGTGACTTTTATTGTGACATGTGACGTGAGATGAATCATGATGTGAAAAGTGATGTAAAATGCGAACTGATGTGACATGTGGTGTGACATGTGACATTATGTGAAAAGTGACGTTAAATGTGGTTATTTGTTATGCGAAATGGGATGAGGTATTAAATGTGATATGAAATGTGTCGTAAAATGTGATGTGACATGTCAAATGGCATTGCGCATATGACGTGAAATGCGACATGGCATGAGAAATATAACATCTTGAGACAAATGTGACATTACATGATAAATGTGACATGTGACAAGTGTGAGATTTTGTAAGAATTGTGACATTTCACGAAAAATGTGTTACTTCACGATAAATGCACGAGAAATGTGACACTACACAAAACAGTGACATTTCATCAAAATTTTTAGCTATGGTCAAATCTCCGGAAAAGCCGGTATAGTACGTAGAAACGCTGAAACCGTAGTTTGGAGTGATCAGAAGCAAGGAATGTCGGTATATAGTACGTAAAATCGCTGAGAAACTGGTTTGAGTAGTCAGAAGCTCGGAAAGGTCCGTATATGACATTTAAACGCTGAAAAAGTGGTTTGTAGTGGTCAAAAGCACGGAAAAGTCGGTATGTAGTACGCAAAAACGCCGAAACAGTAGTTTCGAGTGGTCAAAAGCACGGAAAAGTCGATACACAGTACTAAAAGCGCTGGAAAACTGGTTTGGTATGGTCAAAACCCCGAAAAGTTGGTATATGGTATTGAAAAACTTAAAAACGCTGAGAAACTGGTTTGAAGTAGTCAAAAGCACGGAAAGGTCGATATATGGTAATTAGAACAATCCTAGCAAGAGAGTCTTAACCATCTGCAGCTTTTTAAGATTGAAAGACAATATGCCATACAACACCGCTCAACTACATCGGTAAACGCCTACGCCAAGGAAGCCTCCGTGCGTGGGGATCCCCGGTTCGCGTCCCGGTCGCATATTGCCATTTCATACCCGGTTTCAAATATGAATTTTCATGAGCAGTGAAGTTTGATGTTGATTCGATGCTAGGGTCGGATAATAAATATTCATGAGTAATGACGTCACGGCTGTTGATTTGAGACCTTGGAATATCTAGTGTAATACTGGTCTTTGATTCAAAACTTGATGTTTGAAAATGAATGCATCGTATATAGTCATGTAGGCCTAATTGAAATTAGTTTGGTTCTTAGAAACAGCTTTCTATGCGGTCTGAGAACTTATGTAAGATTTGGAGCAAGCGTTGAATTTATGTTAATGTATTAATGAGTTTTTCGTAAAGTACCGGCTGTGCAGATTATTTATGAAATGAAAACAACATAAATTAAAGCGTTATATATAGCTGTTAAAGTTCGTGTGGTAAAGGGGAAAAGATTTTGAAAATAAGCAAAGAACAAAATTTGAACCCTCCTGGAGTCGAACCTGTATCTACTGTTCTATAGCGTGACTTTATCCAATGCCTTCTCATGTGCATCACAGTCCGACACTGTACTGGGGAAGACTTCATGCCTAATTATATCATGTGCATAATATCAACGATATAAATTAAATAAAACTTCTAATTTGGCTAAATAAATTTTAATTTTGATAAATTCAAGAAGGAAAACTGTAATTTCGGTTACATGACATTATTTACGATCCATTCCTCTTCCTTTGGTCTGAAATCAACACCCATGACCTCGTTACTTATGAATATTTATTAACAGAGCCTAGCATTCAATCACCGGCAGGACGTCATTACTCATATTCATAGCTGAAACCGGGTATGAAATGTTTATATGCTGTTATACCTATCTCACTGTCTGTTCTAAGCATACCGAAGACGCAATGCCACGTGAACTCACGAGAAATCGTTAAGAAAAGTATCGTAATAGTAATTCCGAGATTTCTACAGCGCCCAACGAAAGCCACGTCGCGGCGACCAGCTTATACGCAGGCGCTCAGTCAAAACAATCGATAGGCAAAATGGTTCGGTTCCAAGTCAAGATCCAAAAGTCAGACGGAGAGACAGCGTGGCAACTATGGGGATGGTGTTTGGGGTTGGAGAGGAGAGACAGATAAGAGGAAGAAGGGGTGTCAGGATAGGATCTGTGAAAGAAGAATGTGTCGCAAATTCCTTTAAAGTTTAACAACAAAAACCGATTCTATTTACTTAACAAGTCTATTTACAACTTGCTGTTTACCACGACTCTATCTATAGTTAGGCCTATACTCCAAGACAACAATCACATCGTCTTACACAGACGTCACAAAATGCTGTACACAAAAAGTTCTTTAGCCTACCTGGTGAGCCTAACCACGTTGGTTGGACAGAAAGATCGGCTGCTGTGCTCTGCAGCCACAACACTCATGTTTTCAGGCCTGTGACGCAGATAAACTATTACTGCCTCTCCAGGTTTCCATCTATTTCTGATTTAGTCATACAAGTGGTTACTCTGATCTCTTTCAGCAGCCACTCCTTTCCCTTCCTTACTTCCTTTGTTTCTTCGTATGCCCTCAAAGACAAACTAATGATATCGTCAATGAGGCGTTACACGAATGAACGAAGGTCTAACAGAGGAGGCCCTAGCTGTCAGCAAATAGTTTGAATAGTAGGCATGTGTCTGCAGTGGCCCTTAAAAATTGTACACATGCCTAATAGGTTTCCTAACGATTGCGTTCCCTTCAGTGTACATGTCTGTTAACACCCGCGCTTGGTTTAAGAAAAGCCGAAGAGCACAGACAGAGGCAGAGCCCGAGTGGTTGCCCAAAACAATCAGCAACAGCGGTTACTCGGGAAGGTTAGCCCCAACCGCACACCGGCTGCCAAAGTAGGTCTTGAAAAGTAAATGTTCGATCGTATTAATAAGGAGGTTCAAGGAGGTTCCAGTTTATATATATATATATATATATATATATATATATATATATATATATATATATATATATATATATATATATATATATATATATATATATATATATATATATATATATATATATATATATATATATATATATATATATATATATATATATATATATATATATATATATATATATAATTGTAAGCTGAGATTGTAGTCACCAAAATGACCATCTCCATGGCGTTAGCATGCACAACGTCAAACAGTTCCCTGATCCTGTCTAAAAACGTACCTTCCTTGGCTGTCTGAGTCTGAGACTGACGACTCTTGTTCCTCTTCAGCCTCTGCCATTCATAAAATAGTTCCTCGAGCTTTTTGATCGAGTGTTGGCGATGTTTGGTTGGAATTCTAGCGCGGGACCAGAAATCTTCGACTTGCTGTATGGCGTGGGTCGCTGCCGTTCGGATGCCCTCTTTCAATACACTGCGGCAATACTTTTACCTACTTTTCCAGTTTACTTCCTTCTATACCTTCTGCATAGCGAACTAGGTAATCTTGCGAATGCGTTGCCATCTTCTCCGGCTCAAACCGTCTCCTCTATATCCTACTTCAACCGTTCTCGGTGGTTGAGTGTCGGCCTAATCGGCTTTGTTCGTCTTCTTCGGCTCCGATTGTCTCTCGGTAGGTGAACGTTCATCTCATCTGTTGTGGCTAATTAACCGTCTTCTATAGGAAGTCGATCGCGCGTGCATAAGACCCGTGTGTAAAAGGATACTTGTGCAAAAAAGCCGTGTGTGCATTATGTAATGGACTCGTGTGCAAAAACCCATGTGTAAAAGAGCCGTGTGCAGTCTTTATAAGAGTTTATGAAAGTTCAAACCATGGTGATTACATAATATACTTTGGTCCACGTGAACGACCTCTACATACAGATCGATCTGCTTCAAATTTTACACAAATGTTTCTTACTAAAATGAAACCATTTCAAAGGGTGAGAGTTACAAATTTCGAAAATGGGAAAATTATGGCCTCCCTACTAAGCATCATTCGATGAGTGTTAAGGACTTGTTTAAGGTCCTTACACACACTGCAAGAGGCTTATTAAGGTTGGCTTGTGACTTCACGACAGCAAACTGGATTCAAGTGCCAAAGTACTGATTAGAAGCACTCAAAACAAATCTCATCCAACCAACTGCACACAAGAAACAAAAAAGTCAGTAAATGGATAAATGGATACATTGCTACTACTGAAAACCTACCTCCATTAAGAAAACAGATTCAAATAATTATGCAACCTGAATTTCAAAACTTGCAGAACTATACGAATGCTGCTTGCAAAAGCCTTTAAAAGTCTTGAAAACTGGTATGTTAGCCAGTCGCATAATTAAAACAAATTATGATACATTTTCTCCAGCTTGCCCAGACTTTCATAAAAACTGTTACAGAGCAGATCTGTTTGCGTGCGGGCCACAGGAGACAGGCACCGCATATTTAACTAGCGACTCCTTCGCTTTAGCATCGTTTGGTTGCTTTGCTAGTCAGACATCGTTCCTTCGGTCCAGAGCTACTCTAATCAGAATCCGTTGATGAAGTAAGATGTCGAAGCCATGCCAACGACTCTGGTTGCCATAACAACGGCCAGACTGAAGGTTAGGCGGCGATGTACCTCAGTTGCGATTGATGACACCTTTAATTTCTTGCCTGCTGTGAAAATAATTGAAGATTTCTCTATCTCGCTACTGTTGTTGTTCGTGTTAAAACTAGCAAAGTTAAAATACTAAATAGAAGAATAAGATATATAGACATTTATACATATATTATAAAACTTATCGCAGGTTCGATACAATTCAGCGTAAACTGCAACAAATGGCTTAAACAATGTTAAATGCGTGTATTTTCAAATAATATTAGATACAATTATGTCCAACTATAAAAGATCGAAGGAGGAATGAAAAAAGGACTTCATAGCTAGTTATTAACTTCCTGGACGATTGAATGAACGACAGAGCGAAGGAACGATCTGATCACAAGCTTACCATCTTGCCCAGTCTTCATAAGCATTTGGAGATCCGTTCGGTTGTAGCTCGGCGTTTCACCTACAATTTCCATTAAAAACAACGACACACTTCACGAAGTTCTATACTTGCAAGCCATTCTTCGGTTCATTGGGAAAGAGGTTACACTTCACTGACAACAGATATTCTATTCGGAGTAGAAAGATTTAGAAGAGTGTGGCAATGCTATCTATGCTGGTCCAACTGTTGCACGCATTAATTAGCTGCACTTTGTAGTAAATGCTGCGGTTCGGTTGATTGGTTGCATACCTAGGTTTGGCCAGGTATCCAGCTTCATGCGGAAGGAATTGCAACAGTTACCTACGCAGAAACGCATTGACTCTAATATTTTAATGCTTATGCGCAACTGTTTTGCAGACTGGCTCCATCTCATCTCAGGGAGTGTTGTGTTTCCTTTTCATTCATACTTGGCCGCAGACCCCTTCGCTGTGCTACGCATGGCAACCTAGTTATCCCGCTGGCTCCACAGTCTAGCATTGAAACTTCGCTGTGGCCAGTCTGCCTTTCTGGAATAGGTTACCCCTTGTAACTTACGACACGAACTACTTGGTCCGTCTTTACCTCTTCTCCATAAGCGCTTGAAAACCTGTCTCATTGATTGTGAGGAGTTTTTCTTTCAATAGCGCTACAAATTTATGATTATGATTACGGCTAGAAAATTCTCTATAAATGCTTTCATTAGGCTTTGTGTGGCGGTCACCATCTCTACATAACTTGGCGGGGCCTGGCTGACTCCAGGTTCTACACACAGAGCCACTGCCCTTACCTCTCTCGTTATGTAATTCCATAACATCTTTGCCCCATAGTATTAGTTTTCTGTAAGGCAGGTTCAGGATGGGCCGCAGCCTTAAGAGAGACAACACTGTTAAGCTGTGTCTCGGGATCCGCCTCTGCTTCTTCTGCGATCGCCGAATAGGCAACGCCTTGAGGATGACCTTACTTTAATGCCCTAACACCAACCCTTTAGCCACAGTGCCACACTTTGGCCCTGTCCTATGCTAGGAGACATTAGTCGCGGCCAGTCTCTTACCATGTCTGCATGGTTCAGCGATATGGTTGAACTTATGCTGGCAGACGAGGTTTCCTGGGAATCTTCGTGTGTCCGGGTTGAGGCTGCACAGAGGCAGACAGTCGACGCTGACCTTGTGACCTCGGCAGCAATCCATGGACGACACTGCACACAACCGATTCAGTTATAAGACATCGATTAGCGTACGATTCACAGGACACAGGGAGGGTTAGGGTTGACTCAGCATTACGCACATAGACCTGAGACATATGAAGATTTGCACGTAACTACCATGGGTTTAGGGTTAGGGTTAGGGTTAACTCTTCAGCTGGAATATTTGGTCACAGTGAGGGATTAGGAGACGGAGAGGAAAATCACTCCATTGCTCAGTATGTATGTATGTATGTATGTAGTATGTGTATGTATGTATGTATGTATGTATGTATGTACCTATGTATGCATATAAGCATGTACTGTATGTAAGTATGTATGTAATATGTATGTATGTAATATGTGTATGTATGTACCTATGTATGCATATATGCATATATGCATGTATGTATGTATGTATGTGTATGTATGTACCTATGTATGCATATATACATGTATGTATGTATGTATGTATGTAATATGTATGTATGTAGTATGTGTATGTATGTATGTACCTATGTATGCATATAAGCATGTATGTATGTATGTATATATGTATGTATGTAATATGTATGCATGTAGTATGTGTATGTATGTACCTATGTATGCATATATGCATGTAT
Organism: Norana najaformis; assembly: GCA_964023275.1. NCBI lineage: Eukaryota > Metazoa > Annelida > Clitellata > Crassiclitellata > Hormogastridae > Norana > Norana najaformis. The sequence goes on from OZ029918.1 coordinate 10,814, forward strand.
GTATGTATGTGTATGTATGTACCTATGTACACATATATGCATGTGTGTATGTATGTCTGTAAGTATGTATGTAATATGTATGTATGTAGTATGTGAATGTATGTATGTACCTATGTATGCATATAAGCATGTCTGTATATATGCATGTATGTATGTATGTAATATGTATGTATGCAGTATGTGTGTGTATGTACCTATGTATGCATGTATACATGTATGTATGTATGTATGTATGTAATTGTAATTGTAATCTGACATTTATAAAGCGTCACTTCAAGAATAGACTCATCAGAAGCGCTCCCGACCCGAACCAGTGAGACCACTGGCAAATAATACAGACTTCAGGCGCTTGCGAAACTGCGGAAGAGACAAACTGAGGAATATTAGCCGGAGCCCTCGGGAAAGGCGATTCCAGCTATTGGGTCCAACATAGGCAAAGCTTCTAGACTGCGCTGTAGCAGTGCGCATACGAGGGACAGTCAGAAGTCCAAGGGAGGCCGACCGGAGAGTGCTACAGCCTGGAACCAAGGAGACCGAAGTGCAGAAGTCCCTAAGATATGATGGAGCAGAGCCAACGAGACAATTACGCATAAGCGTTAGGATCTTGAACTGGATACGTTGCTGAATGGGAAGCCAGTGTAGAGTGTCCCGTATAAGGGAAGTTATATGGCCATACCTGGGGACGCCTCCAATAAGACGGGCAGAAGCATTGAGAACAGATTGAAGCTTGGAAATATTGGCAAGTGAGAGTCCAGCAAAGATAGCGTTACCAAAGTCCACCCTGGTGCAGATAAGGGCATGAATTAGAGTAGTAACGGCATGAAAGGAGAGGGAGCGGCGGATGGTACGAAGCTGACGAAGGTGGTAAAAGCATGAGCGGGAGACACTGTTAACATGATCGGTCAAGGAGAGTTCCCGGTCCAGAACAACCCCAAGATCACGGACTTTGGAACAGAATAGAATGTCCGGAAACCTCTGGCGTAAGGATGATGAATCAATCTTTGCCAGCTGAGCACGACCACCAAGCCAGATGAACTGGGTCTTAGCAGAGTTCAGTCGGAGGCGATTAGAGGACATCCAGAGACCAAGGGCAGATGTTGCGTCAAGAATACTCTCAACCAGAGAGGAAGCCGCTTCCGCTGGGCCATGAACGAAGGCCTGAGTGTCGCCTGCATACTGATGGACAGCAACACCCATGGGAAGGAGAACCCGTGCCAGGTCGGCAGTGTACAGAATGTAGAGGAGAGGGGCCAGAACAGAACCCTGAGGAAGGCCAAAAGGTATAAAGGACCAGGCGGAACGTGTAGGCACAAAGATAACAGAATGAGAGCGGTCTGAGAGGAATGACTGAAACCAAAGAAGGGCCGTATCAGTAATGCAAAAGATTTTTCTAGACGCTCCAATGTAGTATGTATTATGTATGTATTTTGTATGTAGTATGTGTGTGTATGTATGTATGTATGTATGTACCTATGTATGCATATAAGCATGTATGTATGTATGTATGTATGTAATATGTATGTATGTAATATGTATGTATGTAGTATGTGTATGTATGTACCTAAGTATGCATATATGCATGTATGTATGTACGTACATATGCTTGCGTGTACGTATGTATGCATGTACTGTATGTATAGAGTATATGCATGAATGAAAGAATGAATGAATGAATGAATGAATGAACGGATGGATGCGTGTATTTTACTGAAGATTTATATAGCGCCTATTTAAGACGGTTCTGGTTGAATCTGTGAGTCTGATCTGATCTGTTAGCTGGAAACGTCATCAATTTCTGAATGAAAGTCTAGAAGCCATTATCAAAATACATGTGTGAATGGCCTTTTCCACGCATCGATACATGCCTCGCTCCTCAACCGATCCTCGTCGATTGGGTTTGAGACGATTATCTTCTCTGGTCTCAGCTGCGGCCTCTCGCGAACTCCAGTCTATCCTTCGAACCAAATCCTCCACCGTCCTAGACAGTGACTGGCAGGAAATGCTGGCGACACTTTCGGCCACTCTTCCAGCTGTCTTGGATCCTTTACCGCCGAACCAGGATTCCTGGGAAGTGTGTAGAGACGGATAAGCTGTCAACGTGGCTGTCGTTAAAACCATACCGACCAAGGAAACAGGATGCTAGTTGCCTGCTTCTGTCGCTCGGGCGATTGGCTTTCATGAAATTGTTGCTTCCTCTGTTGGCCTCTGTTTGAATGACGGCGACGCCTTAAGCCGTTGCATGCAGATGCAGTCAGGCAGTTTGTATGTCTTTAGGTATTTTCTTTATAATAAGGCCATAATAGTGTTCACGATGCAACACACTCTATGTGCACGATTGTGTATGTTTATATACCCGATGTACGTAAATACATATTAAAATGTTACCTGTCAAATTTCCTGCTGCTGGTGCTGGTGCTAGTGATGGTGATGAACTAGCAGTGGCTCCACCTAGGAGGATGACTAATGCAGTGATGTCCACGTTGACGAAAAGAAGAAGGCGATGATAAATCGTCGTCATCGTCATCGTCGTCGTCGCCGTTATCTTCGGTGACGACGATGCTAGCGATCGTTTCTGCGTCGTCAGTCGATTGTGGCGCCACCTGAAGGAGACGTGCACACTCACCATCAAGACACGCATACAGTCCGCGCATGCGTTGCGTCGTCTCAGTCACATGCAGCCTATTTGCACATATGTTTGATGCTTATATATACATAAGTAGAGGTCAACATTAATTGATATAGAGCCATCTCATGTGCAAAGTAGCCTAACCCACCCACAGCTAATATTCCTCATAAACTCTCATATGTGAATCCCATCATCCGGTCAGGTACGGAGGCTCACGCTGTTCGAATGTAACTATCGGCAGATCCTAAACACACACACACTCACACACACACATACACACACACACACATACAGGTATCAAGCGCATATAGGTTGAAAGCATGTTCTTTGGACCTCTTTGTGAACCACACTTCAATTGTATGACTTTCTAAGAAACTCGTTTGCCGAAGGTCCAACAATAAGACTCGAAAAAACTCCAATCTACCCCTCAGAGATGTATGTATGTATATATCGAAAAACTTGTATAGCGCTTTTCAAGTAACTCACAAGAGCGCTACGGCATGGCCACCTAGAGGTCTTTGAAAAGGTGCGTCTTAGGGCGGCCAAAGAATGTTTCCTGGACTGTTGAAGAGGCGAGAGATCGTATATCCAATGGCAAACTATTCCTGAGAGACGGGTCCTAGGGAGGAGAAACGCGAATCGCCCGTGCGCGACAGCGCGGGACAGTAAGCTGACCACGTGTGGCCGATCGCAACCTTTGATATTGTGTGATATTCAGGACCCTTACTAAGTTGGCAAAGCAATGCAGTTGTTTTTATTTTGGTATAGGGTTTACTGCTGTAAATGTAAATGTATAGGTTTTATATAGCAACAGTATGGCCTCGACCCTGCTGTAGGTCTATCTTGCTCTAGGTTCAAACTAAGATCACACCGTTTATGACCTGAGGCAATTAAATTCTAACATCAGAAGCTACATGCTATAGTCATTCCAGTACATAGGGCCTACTTGTAGATGTCTACTCTCCAAGCTCTTAGTTTTGACGGTTTTATTCCCAGTTCCTCCTCCTCCTCCTCGTCCTCCTCGTCCTCCTCCTCCTTTTCCTCCTCCTCCTCCTCCTTCTACTCCTCCTAATTCTCAGAATCTCTGTTCTCTAAATTTCCAACTCAGGATCCGTCGCCTCTGCAGTTCACAGTGATTATGATTAGCATCGAGCAATTTTCTCGACACTTCACTTTCATTTCAAACTATATTCAATGCATTGACAATTTGTATAGCGCCAATTTGGCCTTAAGAACTGTATCCGTGCAATTATTTCTCAACCTATGCTGCATAGGCCAATGGGCGTGTAAGCGCATATGCATGTTTCTTCGTTCGCTTGCCCACTTCTTTTATGTCCTAACTGAAAGGGTATGTTAAGTGTAATTGCTGTAAGACGACTGATTGGACCATCTGCTGCCCCAATCAGCGCATGTCGCTTCCCCAATTCTCGCTATTTATATAGCGCACTATTTTACAGACACGCAACCGACCGACTGATCCATCTGTCGCCGCCGGTCGTATTCTTAATAGGACGACGTGCCATTTGCACGTGCCACTCGTCAGAGGTTAATCGCATTGAAGAGAATAAGAAGAATAATAGCCCAATGCACTCTGATGATGTATGACCCTACATAAACACTTGACATGGTGCTGTATAAATGTATCCTACAAGTATTGAACCCACAGCACTAGGTCCGATCATCCCATCCAGACTCACCCCTCTACACAATGCACGCGGCTCATCCAGCTTCCTTCCTCCGCCTCACTCTTTCATCAGTTATTTTCCGTCTCGGTCGCTGATGTCTTACCTGCACATGGCTACCTCCTCCTCTTCCTTCTCTCATCGTCCTCCTCCTCCGCGACCTCCTTCTCCTCCTCCTCCTCCTGCTCCTGAGACGACGAGAAAGAGCACGAATCAGGAATGGAAGGGAACGAAGAATATAGACGGATCGAAGGAGAAGAGCAGAAGGCAACAGTAGAGAAAACAAATAGGGAGAAATGCGGACAGAGGAAGAGGGAGGAGGATGGTAAAGGAGGCGAAGGATCGAGAAAGAGGAAAACAAAAGAAGTTGTAGAGGAAGAAAGAACCTATAGAAGAGGTTGAGGAGGAGCAGCAGGAGTTGGAGGAGGAGGAAGGGGAGGTTTGTGTGAGTCGTTTCCGGGCAAACGGCGTCGCCTGACGTTCGGCCCTTTCTCCACTCCTGCTTCCGTCACCGCGTATGCTCACCCACCTTCCAGCAGCAGCAGCAGCAGCAGCGGCGGCGGCGGCAGCAGCAGCAGCAGCAGCAGCAGCAGCGGCGGCGGCGGCAGCAGCAGCAGCAGCAGCGGCGGCGGCGGCGGCGGCGGCAGCAGCAGCAAGAGCGCAAATCGCCAACGATACGAAAGACAGCACCGCCGTCCCATTGACGTCATCACTACCCGACTGCACCATCTGCGTGACACAGGTTGACAAATCGGCCTAGAAAGCCACACACCGACACACGCATACAAGCAGGCTGTCCTGCATCATCCTCAGTTTAGATTGTCCTCTGCCTCGTCCTCCATCTCGTCAGTATGCTGTGTCTCATTTGTGTCTTCAGAAGATGAAGCTGACATTATGATGAAATGGTACTATATCAATTTTGACACGAGATTTCCATCAATTCTTCTGAAATCTTCTATTTCACTCTTATTTCACTTACGTCTGCTGCCGGTTGGTTTGACTAAGAACGCGTGTCCTCTCCTTCGTCGCCTGATCTTCCCACTGACAGTGTCCGCTCCGTTTGCTCGTAAGGGGGCGCAAGTAGCAACGAAGCCTCGAAATTCCTTTCTGCTCTGGCGAGGATTGAATACAATACAATACAACTTATATTTATAACGCGCCTTAATAAAACAATGTCTTACTCAAAGGACGCGTTACAACATAATAATTAGTTATAGTACTGAAAGAATAAATGAGTCTTAAGTTTTAATTTAAAAGTATCTATTGAACAGCATCTTCGGATAAATTCAAGTAGAGAGTTCCATTCAGCTGGACCAGCTACTTCAAACATTCTTTTACCAAACTGTGGGTTTACTCTTCTGACTTCAAAGTTCCCTTTTGAAGCCGAACGCAATCTTCTTCTGGACTCAGTGGAAGTACAAGGTGTAACTAGAGAGGACAGGTAGGATGGGGCAGAGCCTGACATAATTTTGAACATAAGTAGACAGATTTTGAAAGATTTGCGGGCCTGAATGGGTAACCAGTGAAGTTGTTGTAAAGAATGAGTAACGTGATCTCGAGGGCCAAGGCTTTTAACTAGGCGAGCTGCAGCATGAATAACAGAGGTAAGCAACGAGAGGGTAGATTTAGGTAAGGCATAAAGCACTGAATTGCAATAATCAGTTCTGGATAGTATAAGTGAATGAACTAGGACATGAAGGCAGTGCTCATTAAGACAGCGTTTAATTTGACGTATCCGTCGTAGGTGGAAGAAACAGGCTCTAGATATAGAGCTAATATGATGAGACATGGAGAGTTTGCTGTCCAGAAACACACCAAGGTCACGAACTACAATCGAAGGTAGTATGGAACCGGAGTCATCTATTTTCAGAAAGAGAGTCTGCAAATCCAGATGTGATCGGGACCGACGATCGAACCAAATCAATTCCGTCTTACTTGTGTTTAATTTCAGTGGGGCAAATTGTTTGCGCATACGTGCTTCGCTCACCAAGCAGAAGTTGGTTGAGGTGTAAGCTGGGAAGTAGATTGCACGTATGCGCAAACAATTTGTCCCATGGAGTTAGTTATCCGAGCTCAAATTTAATTATTTAATTGAAATACTAGACCTCTGGGTTAACCGACCGTGAAGTAAAGCTTCCATGTCTCCACAATGCAACGTTGGAGAGGCACTCATTGCTCACTGTTCGGCCATTGAGCCGGCAGTGGATGACTTCCAAGGACATGGACACGGGGTCAGCGCATCGCAGAACGTGCCATTTATTCCCCAGCTTACACCTCAACCAACTTCTGCTTGGTGAGCGAGGCACGTATGCGCAAACAATTTGCCCCATGGAGTTAATTATCGGAGTTCAAAGTTTTGCACATGTGGAAAATGCAGTCAATGTCGATTTCACGTGACGGACCCGCGAAACCGACGCGTTAACAAAATGAGTGTTAAGCCGGCGCTTGAACAAATAAAAAATAAAAAATTATAGGTTTTATATCGCGACCGTGTGGCCTCGACCCTGCACATTTTGCACTGAATTTATCGGGTGAGATCCTTCACCACCGCAGCCCATTTGAATGGGCGCCACGCCATTTAAGGTCCCCGTGCACGGACCCTACAAGTCGGCTTCTGTCGTCCCTCGCATGACCGTCCCTCTGTAAGCAGGGCCTACTCATCTTACGTTCTCTAATCGATCCATACTCTACATTGCACCTCGACTCTGGAACGATCTCCCTCCTGAATTTCGCAAATTCTCTGCTCTTTAATCCATTCCGTCGTTCACTCTACAGTAAGCTTATCTAGTAGCCTACTCCTCAAATATTCCATTCAAAAGTCAAGTTTCTTCTTTTAAAGTTCAGTCTTCTCATTTCTTTCAGCTTAAACACAACCCACCCTAGCCTCCTCTTCCCTCTTCTCTCTGGTCTCCTGGCAATCGGACTTGGTTCTTGGCATGGCATCTTTGGATAAACCCACGGATTTGACGCAGCGCTTGTGAAGAAGCTGCTGCCCTGCGCTTAGCTTTTAGGCTCAAGTAGCGCTTTAGAAATTTAGAGTTTAGGCCTAAGATTACGATTACCATGATTGTCAGTAAGATAAAGATGTCGAAGCAGCCGGACGCTAAATTAGCGGATGTACATTACATTACAATTACACAGCAGAGCGTCTTAGCGCTTAAAAGAAGACTTTGGGCATCCGCTGGCGGACGAGACTTGTTAGTTGGCGGCGTTGTTGACTGGGTTGTTCGACAGTTGTCAAGGGACAAGTTCCTACAAGTTCTCGTCGAAAGGATCGATTAAATCCGTATAAGGAAGACGTCGACTGGCCTGATTTAATTAGGGAACTACTTACGTACTTAATTAGCCAAAGTTTTATGCAATAATTAAGTACAGTCGATCCGCAAAAGCAGCTCTGCGATTTGTACTTTTAAGCAACCCCGCGCAGAGTTCGATTGTCGTGGACTGTGGCGTTTGGGATCTTGGTAAGTTGGACCAGGTGTCGATTCGGATGATTTAGAAAAGTATTTACAGTTGTCAGAAGCGAAATCAGCGTTCGTGAAACTTCTGCAGGGCGCAGTATAAATCTACGATTAAATTACAGTAATATGATAAACACGCATATACTGATTACCTAACTTTTAATAGCTTGTGAACTTTGAACACTGCAGAACATTTCATAGGTCCTATCTAATGCAGTAACAACGACCGAACTTCAGTGAAGACTTAGCGACATAAGTAAGTTAATAATCAAGAAAACCTAGGTAAGCAATATAACGAATAGCTACAGCTAGCTAGCACGTTGTAAAGTATTAAACTGATCAGTGGCGGATTTAGGTATAATCGTGGGGGCGGTTCGCCCTCCGCGCCCCTCTTGGTTATATGCCGGCGCCCTTCAGACCAGTCAAGTGCATGGTGGACTGCCAGACTGTGGTGCCCCTATGGAAATGCCCTTGCCCCTCTAAGCAAGCAATCCTTGATCCGCCATTGAAACAGATGCATACTAAAGTGAGTGAGAGTTGGTTAATGCAACTGTGTAAAGTTTCGACCAGGCCTGATTACTGCTTATTATTACTATAATGTTTAGTTATTTCAATACTTATTGATAATAAGTACTATTATTTATATAGGCATATTTAGGAATTTTAAAAATAGGAATCAGTGAAACATTGAGCATATGATCAGTAGTGAAAGAACAATGAAACTTTAACCAGTTCAGTGTTATTAAATATCTGGATTTATGGTAGGTTAGTTGAAGCCACAAACACTTTAGATCTGGAACCAGCCAGTCTCCTTCATTACCCCTTTGAAATCTTATTCAGTGAAAATTGTCTACTATAATAAATATTATATTATAATTTTAAAATTGAAAGCCTGTCAAAAGGTTAGATACTGCAAATAAGTGTTTTGGTTCTCCAGATTTTTGTGACAAGCCATTTTCTTCTGTCTTGTACAGCAGCCTTTATTTTTCCAAATGTCTCTGCCCACAACCATTTCACTCTGCCCCATATGATCAGAATCCACGGACACACATCCTTGTGCTTTTTCTCACGTCCACAGCACTGCATTCCATACTTTCTAAACTGTCAGCTTGATTCCTCAGTTCAAGCATTTTGTAAATTCTTGCCATGCTATAGACATTTTCTACCTCTTTGTTTGGCTCTGGCTGTCTTGGCTTGACCTCTTCTTATTTTGGTCTGGCACTGAAACTGGCCACACACCTAACTGGCTCTTTCAGATTTTTTGCTTGATTAATTAATTTTAGCGCCAGTGAATAAGTTAGTCACGACTTTTTGTATGACATTGAAAAATGAGATGATGAGAATTTTATTTGGTTTCTACCACTGCAGCAATATGAAGATGTTGATGACAGTATTTTCTAAGAAAGAGGCATGTTATATCATTGCATTTGTTACCATGTTTACAGCCTAGGGGTTTGAGCCTAGAATTGCAACAGAAATGGATTGAGTAGAAACAACTTGGTTGACCCTCCAGATACAACCAAGCTTGAACAGTAGCACATGCAGTTTGGAGTCGTCCCTGATTTCACTCATGGAAATTGTTGCTGTGCAGTCTAGTGAATAAACAACAATTTAAGAATTACAGCGTGTTCAGTAACTGATCATTAAACAATGTCACAAAGACATGTATTATTCTTCTTCTAGCTATCTATGGAAAATGTAAAGCAATGGCCTATAATTTCCAAATGGGCTATTTCTGTGATAAATCATGCATGAGTTATCTACTACTATGATCTTTACAGTACAGACCCGTTTACATGTGGTCCTCTGGAGGCAAAGCTGCTGCGATTGCATGTTAGTGGAACACGTGTTGAGAGGACCATGCTGAAATGCAGTAATGTCAGATTTCTGTAAGTCCTAGTGTGGCTAGAGGAGCTCAAACAAGTGAACTGTCTGATGTGAAGGTATTTGAAATGTGGCCTGCTGCCAGACGATTTGTCCAGTTACTTTTAAAGGCCCCATTGCTACACAGCTAAGGGCCAAAATGATTTTGATTTAATACCTGATAATTTGTGTTTCTGGCTATGCTTACATCTACTTTTTTAGACTATTTAAAAGCATAAAGTGCCTGCAGTGGACTGCATGGCATACGGATACAGAGTTTTTACCACCAAGCAGCTAAGCTTCTGCCGATGTTAGCTAGGCTGGCTGTGGGCAAAGGCACAAGCACGATTTCTCTTGGATGCAGCTGCTACTAGTGTGGTCCCTTGGTCACGTGGAAAGTGGAAACTTGTGCTGCTATATATTAAGTTTACCCACTTTGGAACTGTACTGCCCCGCAGGGTTTAAAGCCAACTGCAACCAGCAACTATTGCCACATATGCTGGCAGCTGTGTACTGTTAAAACAGGCTGTCTTACATAATGATGATAAGACTGAATATAGTTGAATTATTTACATGAAACGCTCTACTTAGTTAACAGTAAACCTACATAAAGTCGATTTTAGCATACTTGCCTGTTCTATTTGTGGCACCTTTCTATCTTTCAGTATATGATACCTTTGGCTGCAGGGTGGGATATATTAATATATTATGAAAGCACGATAAAGAATGCTGAACAACAAGGAATTAAACTAGTGTTAAAAATCTTTAAGTTCAAAAGTGTAGCAAATTTTATTTCATCAGAATTTTACAATGTTACAGTATATGTAATATTTATATGGCCCATTTTGCATTTGTTCCAACCTGAGGTCAGCGCATCATTGGTCTGATGTCCAAACCGATGCAGAATGCATATTGATTTTAAAATATGCTGCCATTTAGCACTACACAGCATGTAACCATGTTGCGTGTTAACACGTCTTGTGTGTTAAATAGTGGCATCGGGAGCCGTGGCCCAACTGCATGTTAAGCGAGTGGATTCGTACATAAATGGGTGGCATGTAACGAGGACTGCACTGTACTTGTGATACAACATTGGTCTGTGTGTCTTGACAGACTTGTTAATATCATCAGGGAATCAGTTTCATCTATCATCCAAGAAAACTTATTGCTAAGGTCTGTGGTTTATTTTTAATGTATCTATCTGAATATAATTATGTAGCACCTTCACAGTAACCCTTGAAGATGCTGCCAATTGTCGTGACGTATTTCGGAATTCCACTAATTGCCAGATTGCTTTGATTGATGAGTCAAATCCGTAGTTGATCTCTTATAGTGGTCCATGATTTATAAATGAAGTATTTCTGGAATTTTTAGAACCAGTTTAGACCAAGATGGCTCTGCAGACAGTAGAGCAGCTCAGAGAAGAGAACCGTGTTCTTAAGAATGAACTCGAGCGTTTGGAAGAACTGCTAGTGGTCAGCCGCGCAGAACGTGACCAGATTGGCATTCGCTACAATGCCATCAGCGAAAGGGTTAGTAGCTTGCCAAATGCTGTTCAGTGAAATACCTGGCCTGTAATGACTGACTTTTCTTGTGCTCATTTTCTTATGTGTCTGCTTCTTAAGTGGAATCACTTGTTTGTCATTACTGCTTCTCTGGACTTGTTGCAAAGTTGGTAATTCACTGTGGCAGAACAATTCAACTGACATTAAAGAAATTGTTCGAATTCTGTTGTTGTGTTTTTTGTTTTGGCCAGAATAATCAAAGTCTAGGATTACAATTTCTAATCAAGTGGAGCATAGTTTCACTGCTTCTAGGACAAGAGGGGTGTTTGCTTGAGCACACATTAAAGTAAAGGGTGGGGGTTGCAGATATTTTGGACGGCCCTGAAAGGAACTAAGAGATCACTGCAGTTACTGTATGTACTACAGTTCCAGCAAACTGGACTGCCTTATATGTGGGCATTATTTTGGTGAAGGCTTGTCATAAATTTGCTTTAATGAATGCAGAGTGAAGTAAATTATTCTGCGTTATGTTGCTGCTTCTCAATGATTCGTGCAACTGCGTGTGCCACAGAGGTTGTCTGATGGGACAATAGGTTACTGTAGGATGTTTAAGATTGTTGATTGTTCTCAGGCCGTGTGGTGTGTGAGTGGCCAGTTATTACAATGCCTGCCTGTCACAGCATGGAGAAGTGTTTTAGTTGGTTCATTGATCTTGTCCTGTTTATCCTGTGACCCTGTGCATATGAGGAATGTTGATACTAATACACTATGTTGTAACTTACCTTACTTTACCATACCTTACCATTGGATGGCTGAATTAGAGCCAAAATAACTGATTACTAATAATAGGGTATGAAAGTCATTGTATTAATTAAGGCTTATGGTGCAGAAATGTATGAATATGACCAAGTGACAGGTGCAGGTGACTGCATTTCTTAGTGGCTTCAAGCGCACTTCTTGTCATTGGAACTTCAGGAATGTCAGGCTTCTTAAACCAACAATCTGTCTGTCCTCTTCGTAACGGCTGCAGAACTCTGCTGTGCACAAGTCTTTGTTGCCTGAAACGGCTCAGTATGTAATCCAGTGAAGATGTGCACCCACTGAAAATCATGACCTATGACTGCAAGACCTTTCTGCTGTACCTTATGAGTGGATGATTACCGGTTTGTGGGTTAATTCCCTGCACACATTGACTGTTTATTTAATCGAGTTTGCTTTTCACTGTCAGCTATTGGTCCCAGACTGCATTTTCATGAATGCTTTATCTTGCTTGCGTCTATGAATGTCTCTCGATATTTATAAACTTTATTTCACCGCGGTTTGGGCAGCACTACAAAAACTCAAATGCAAGCATAGACACATAAAAACAGCTTAACTGAAACTTAAGTGCTTTGCTTGAACATTTGCACAAAACTTACCAGTGCTACAATTTTGCATTACATTATCGTTCTCATGAGGTTCCTTTTTCTCTTGTACCTTACTTTACTTCATCATATTTGTATAGAGCCATTTAAGAACCTCTCAAAAGTGCTGTGCAGGGCTTGTGTCAAGATTCAGCAGTTGATTTGTGAATGACCAGAATGGTTGAAAGGACAGCTCGTTCCTTTTGTTGGAGTCTCTTCAAAGTGTACTTCAGATGAAAGATAACAACATCACACTGAACAGCACCGCACAGCAGGAGGCTATGTAACAAATAGCTTTACACCAAATAAAATTACTAATAACTACTGAATTACAGTGCCTCTGATGAGTTTACCTTGCAGTGATGCTACTTCACTTTGCGATTACAGTTACAGTTACACAAGATGAATTAGCTGAATTAGTCTTATGCTGTAGAAAGCCACACCTGTAGACACGTTATTATGAAAACATTAGATAATTAGTGTAAGTTTTCTTTGCGTCACTGTCTGGAACACTGCATTGCTAATATTGAAATTTCACTACCCAACAAGGAAAGTAGGTCTGGAATTGTGTTAGCAGCTATGAATGGTCCAGTTTGCCTGACAGTCTTTTTGTCAACCGACCCCTTTACATTACATGATATCATGCCACGTGACATCAAACAAAGAGAAGCCAAGAGTCCGAAGACTCTAGTCTCAGTCTCAACAGTCAAGTCTCAGGACCTTTTGTCCAGTGCCTTAGTTTCTTCATATCTCAGTCATTTCTCAGAATATCTTGGCCTTGTCTTGACTTGGCCTGGAAGTCATACATATCAGTCTTGTCTGGAAGGGTAGTAACGTCCAGTCAGTGTTTTTATTTCATCAAGTCAGCTGGTGATGAGCGCTGGTGATCATGACGATGATGCAGCTGATGTCGTTGAGTAGCTGCTGTAGACTCTGAACGGTCACGGATCCCTGACATTCAGTCTCGTCACATTACATTAGCTCTTTCATACATGTAGCCAGAATCTCATCATCTCAGCTGATCTGTTTGGTATCTGGCTTGTGCTTGTCTTGTCAGAGTCTAAGTGTCTTCTCATTGGCATGTTCTACTCATATTTGGTTTTCCACAATGAGTTACTCTTCTTGATTAAGTTATCATGATGAAGTGTGGCACGGTGTAGGAGTAATAGCAGCTTTATCGGCATTAAAGGGTTAGCGATTTCTTTTGGGCTGCTGTTTTACTTGAATTGCTTTTGAAGTTAGACTTTACCTTGTCTTATCTTCAATCATTCTCCTAGTCCTGACACTTAACAGATGTTAACAGTGATAACGTGATTTGTCATACTATTCGTGTTAGAGTTTGTTTGTAATATTTTCTGTTTTAATATTTATTGCTGTTGCCACCTCTGCACTTTAGCAAAAGATGCTAAGAAACCTGGATCTGTGTTTTCAAGGAGTACAGCTGCTTTCAGATATTGATATCATGTCATCTTTCACGCGCTTCTAAAGACACTGGCATTTGAGACAGAGAAGGCTACTTTGTTTCACAAGGGCTGGGCAGGGTCCACCTTCGACTGGATAGCATTAAGAGGATCAATATAAATCACATTTTAAAAATGTTACCTGTAGTCAGTATACAACATTAAATGATTAACATTAAACACATTTCAGTTGGAGGCTGTGCTGAAGAAGGAAAGGGGTGATGTGAGTTTGGACGAAGTCGGACGACAGAGTCTTGTCCAACAGAACATTGAACTGCGACGGAAACTGGAAGAGGAACACAGCAACTACAAACAGAAGCTCCAGTTCTACCAGGATGGTCAAGCAAGACAGGCGCAGCTTGTCCAGAAACTTCAGGCTAAGGTCTGCATAAATAGTTATAATACAAATGCTCAGACTGACTTGACAACAGTTCACACTGCAGTCTCTGGAAAGTGCTGCTCTAATCCATGCTTTATAAATCATGTGAGACGATGGATGGTCAGTGCATTCTGCAGCCTGTGATGTCTATGCAAGCTGTGCATCTTGCTTTCTTGTGCACAGGACAGCACACGTCTGGAACAGCCTGCAAATGAAAATAAACTGTTTCACTACAGACAAATAAAGAAACATTTCAGTACATACAGACATACATACATACATATATACTTACACAAATACATACATTCATACAGTCGTACATACATACATATATACTTACATAAATACATACATAAATACATACATAAATACATACATACATAGATTCGTACGTACATACATACATGCACATACAGACATAGAGGAATTTAAGTTTTCAGTAAGAGCATCTAGGTTGTTTGTAATAAAGCGATGCTCTGAGATGGTTGAATTTGGTTGGGGGCTTAGACTGCATCTGCAAACTGAGAATGGCACAGAGCACAGCTGATGCCTGTAACTGACCCGACCTACATGTCCCTGCAGAGTCCCTGGCAACAAAGATTGAGCACAGCCTAGTGAAGTAAATCTGATGGGGCCTCGTCACAGAGGGTTAGGGTTACAGAGGTCTTCAAGGTAACGTTTCAGCTTGGGTCGGTCTGCTGAGCTATCTTGGATGTTGACGGCCCAAACAAGCCATACATGTGTGTTTCGGGATGTTCATTTGGTTAAAATTGACAGTCCATTCGGAGTTAGAATTATAAAACATAATTTGATAACTTTATAGCAGTTACACGGTGAGCTTTGCTATCTCTGATCGAGAATTCCCATACAGCGAGGAAGTTCCTTGAGTAAATGCAAAGCAGTGAGTAGCAGCACACGTTGGCACAGTAAAGCTGATATCAGGAGAAGATGAGTGCTCTGAACGGTGTTGTGATTGAAAAGACATGCTCTCATTTCAGTAAGTAAGTTAGATGTTATAATATAATGATGACAATGTGGCAAGGATGATGAAAATGATGAGATGTTGATGATGAGAAAGAAATGAAGATGATGATGGTGATGATGAAGATGAAAATGTTGATGGCGGTATTGATGAAGATGATAAGACATCTTGGCATCCATTAAATTCTCAGGTATTGCAGTACAAAAACCGTTGTGCAGAGTTAGAAGATCAGCTGCGACAGGCTTTGCTCGGCACGGAGCGTGGGGGGCCTCGAAAGACGACCGTAAGTCTGTCCACTTTCTCTGTTCATAATAACCATATGAATGGCAGTGATCGTATCCAGTGACTTCTGTTATGATGTTAGGGCCCACTGGGTAGAGTGAGCAGTTGATTGTCTAAACAGCCTTTTGCTATAGATTGCCAAATTTTTAAACTGCTTTTTTTGTTTCTCAGATCAAGAGTTACAGAAAACTGAGCTTATATTTAGAGAAGACGCCCAAAGAAAGGCCAACATCTTATTATAATAATAATAATGTACAGAGACTATAGTTCACATTTCGTTCACAGTATATGCCAGTCAGTAATTGTGCTGCATATGAGTTTTAGCAGGATTTGTAAGTTATTATTGTGTTTCTTTTTTCATATGGTCATCTCAGATCAAGGTCAGTTGACAAATTTACTTTTAGTTTGTATATCGTTGAACGAGCAAGCACTAAACGTTTATAACTGGAACACAGTTTCAAAAATTAAAGTCTTGTTTGCTTCTGTATCCTTGAAATGATGTCAGATAATCAAGTGCTACTTAAAGCTGCTTTGCAAAGATTCATCAGTAAGTAAGAGTTTATGTGCCTTGAGCAGCCATACTGTCGCTGCTATCGTCCAGCACAGTTGTTAGAGCTTCTGGCTGAGGTACCGTCAGAACAAAAGTAAAGTTCTAGCAGGGTTTGGCAACAACACGACAGTCTACGACTTCAACTCGCCTGCCTACAGTCCTACATCATTAGAGCCAGTGCCCACCTCACTTTTGTTTCATGAATACCTGTCTTCCACAAACAAATTCATAGGATGTCATTGCAGATTTTTCTTTTGATGGCACTATGAAAGTGCTCCATTAAATTTACATATTACAGTAGTGGAGCATACATACATACATACATACACACATACATACATACATACATACATACATACATACATACACACATACATACATACACACATACATACATACATACATACATGATGCATGCATGTATTCTGACATGCATGGTTGCTGTCGCAGTTGTCAAGCACACAGGAAAATTATGAGACGGAGTCAGAAAGAACTCAGAGAGATGAGACAAGATTCGGTTCTCTTGACCAGTTGGACTCTAAGGCGCTTGACCTTGACTCAGCCGTCATTCAGTTGGAAGGAGAACAGAACAGGTGGCAACTTATTCTGGTCTCATCTTGTCTTAGCTAATCTGGACCCGCTTTGACAGACGGCACTGTTTTCCTGATATGCATTGCATCAATCGAAGGTCACTACTCAGTAAAATCACTTCCCTCCTCATAATCCTTTGGAAGGAATGAGTGGATCTGAAAGACGTCATGGAATCCAGATGATAGAAGTCTGTAAAAGATGTCATTTTTGT
Organism: Norana najaformis; assembly: GCA_964023275.1. Classification (NCBI taxonomy): domain Eukaryota; kingdom Metazoa; phylum Annelida; class Clitellata; order Crassiclitellata; family Hormogastridae; genus Norana; species Norana najaformis. The sequence goes on from OZ029918.1 coordinate 27,809, forward strand.
CTGGATGTGTAGCAACTGATCGTAATCGTAATCCCGAGATTTCTACTGCGCCGAATGAAAGCCACGTCACGGGGATGAGCTTATTCACTGATGAATCGCTTTGCTGCTTGTGTTCGTTGGGATACCCACATTGTGATAAGGCGGTTGACTGATAGTGCATTTTTGATTATTCACTCGCGCAGGTTTAATCCTGGCTCATCAGGTGAATTGTTTTGGCCATCTGTTGTTTTCGAGGTGTTGAACTCTTATAAGGAGCTTTAAGTTTCCGGTTGTTGGGTTTTGCTGATGTTGTTTGCACTTCGGATGAAAATCCCCTAAACTCAACGACCATGCCTATGAAACGTATTCTTGTTTTATTCAGCAGTTTGTGACCGATTATGTTACCATACCTTGCTTCACCTTGCATTTCTTTACCTTACCTTACCTTACCCTACCTTACTTTAGCTTAACTTGCCTTACCTAACCTTACCCTGCCTTACCTTAGCATAATATCTTAATCTGCCTTAGCTTAGCTTACTTTACCTTACTTTACCTTTTCTGACCTCATCTTACGTTGTCCTGCCTGGTTAGTGTAGCTTAGTTTGTTAATATCTGTTTGTATGTGTGTGCGTCAGAGTGGAGCATTTGACCCATATCAACGTGTTACTGCGTGAGCAGCTGGATAAGGCAACGACTGCCAATCAGTCGCTGATGGCTGACCTTCATAAACTCGTTCACATACAAGAGGAACTGCAGACAAAAGAGGAAGAATGGCAGAAGGAAGAGCAGGCCAGTCTTCCCTTCATTCACCATCATTCAGTCTTTTTCATTTGATTGCATTTAGCTTTTAAAATGGCATAACTATTATCTTCACAGTTTTGCCAAAAATCATCTCTAACATGTACAGTCCTGGGCAGTTTCCATGTGGTCTTGGGCTCTTATTTTCTTCTCCATTATTATCAGCATTTGCCAGTGGAAACTGGGTTTATTCAGTGTTCGTGAGGCTGAGGTCTGCATCATATTAATAATATGAGTGATCTCTTCTAAATAACTTCTTTGAAATCATCCAGAAATCTTGCTTTGACTGACTGAATTATTTTGCCTAAGTCACCGTTTCCTATAGTTCCAACAGAGAAGTTAATTAATTAATATGGGTCAAGTTGCTGAGTTGCTCCACCAGACAGAAAGATTGTTTTGGTCATTTTTAGTTTTTTGTTTAAATGAGGTATTTTTTAGGACCCAGTTGTTTTTTTACGTTTTTCATTCTTCATCTGGATCATTGCTGGGGATGGTATTTTCAAGAGCTGGTTCTTAAACTTGATACATTGATTCAGCGTTTTGGCTTTCAAGCTGACAGCTGACTGACTCTCTTAAGCATTCTGGAAGTTGCTTGCTACTTATGATGCACTACAAATTGTCATTGTTATGATTGCGATACGATTATGATTTCAGTCAGCTCTGGGTGGCAGGCATATAACTTTGCATCCAGAGAGTCGACACTTGCAGGGGCCAGGGCCTATATCTGGACAGGCTTCCGAACCTGATGAAATGCAAAGGGTCCATTAAGTTATCATTGGGGAGCAAAGTGTGGTTTTCAAGCACTGTAACTCATAAGAAATGGTGTTGGGTGATTATTGTCGCAGTTTTGATTTGGCTAAAAGATGCTGTCTGCTTGTCTGCCACTGAGGACTGATGCTTGTAGAGGCATATGTAAGAATATTGTTTACCTAATGTTACCGATTGTAAAACTTTTTATTAAAACCTAGGATGTTCTAATTGTCTACGTTTCTCTGTACATTGTTTGCAGTCGTTCAATGACTACTACGCCCATACTCACAATCACCTGATCGACTTGTGGCGAGCAATTTGTGCTTTTCGACGCGACTTTAATGAAATGAAGCTGGCTTCTGAGCATGAACTGTCACATTTAGCTTCTGAATTTTGTAATGACACTCGAGAAATTACAACTCAACTTCGAGATGGCAATGTGCACGCTCAGGTTGGTTGGTTTCTTTTTGATGATGTCAAGCAGTTGCATATTTATCATTTGCACATGTCAGCAGTGATCGTTGGAAGCAGGGTTCTGTGGTTGAAAGATTGTTTAAGCTTAAGGGAAACTAGACAACAGATGGCATACAATGACCTTCCTGCTGACCCTGACCTGGCAGTAGCTGTACTAGCAGAAGAAAAGCCAATGTAAATTTGTAATCTCATTAGGAGATTGACAAACGGTTGAATTGAATTGAATAACGTCTAGAATCACACAGTAAGATTGCTTAATTTTGATCATGATTGATGCAGACGAGTTTGGAGAAGGAACGATCCAATCGATTGGCTGTCGAGAGTCGACTGGCTGAAAAAGTGCGAGAGTTGAATGAGATTCAAGCAAAGAATGATGCTAAGATTAAAGAGTTCACTGCAAGGTATGAAACTGACTCAAAGTTGTGTGAAAGTATGCTGTTCTAATGCAATGCATTTAAGAATTCTGTTATTCTATGTTATTTTCACAAGTGATGATGGTGATGATAGGGATGTTATGATGATAATGATGATGAATGTGGTCATGATGATGAAGATGATGGTAGACAAACAGTGCTGATGATTTGAATCATTTGGACTACGTGAGTGATGATCACTGTGATGATCATCTTCAGTGATGATTGGATGGATTGTCATTCAACTGAATAAATTTCATTTTGTTTCAGAAACAATGAACTGAGCATTCAGAATGACAGATTGAGACAACAGCTAACTGCTGAAAGTGAGCGTTTGACTCAGAAAGATGATGACGAGGCAAGACGCTTTTCGCGGCAGCCGTCCGCCAGAACAGACAGATGGTCAGAGCGACCACTTGTTGCATTTGAGACCCTACGGCACATTGCAAAGGACCTGCTTGAAAACTGTGATTATGTTGACTCCACAATCAGGCAAGAAACTGAGGTTTCAAATCTTCGATCGAGTCAGTCGAATTATCGATCAGCTAAGGATCGAGGACCACTGGATCTTGCTTCGTCTTCTGTGCTTCGCTTGCGTTCTGTCTCACATTCGCCCTTAAGGGCCCGATCAAGGTCACCTTCTCCGACTAATTCTGAAGAAATTGCTTCGCTGGTTCAAGCAGCCATGCAGCGGTCCAGGGAGCTGATCGCAGACTTGAGGTCGAGGCTGACTTCCTGTCAGACAGAGAACCAGTCTTTGAGGAACCAGTGTCATGATATTGACAGTGAACGACAAAGACTTGAGATTCTTGTTCGAAGTGTGCATGACGAACGAGACCGACTGTAAGTTATTTAAGAGATTTGTTATGATATCTTTTGTGACTGTAACATTGCGTGATGTACATCTGGGTCAGATGACGGGTCCTACAGCCCAGCAGACCAGTCAATCCTGCTTAGGCAAGTTACAGACAAACAAACTTGTGGTAGATCAAATCGAAATCAAGCTGGCCAAATCGTCCTGTTATGAGTCATCATCATCTGGATCATTTGGAGAAGGGATGTGCGCTGCATTTTGGCGATATGCACTGCATTACTAAACCGGCCGTTCAAGCGTCGGTTTCCTGGGGTATATGTGAGCTGGCCATTTTAACAAACAAACAATCAGCGTCTTCGAGCATTGCATACATAATTATGTAATTTGGGTAATGTATGCTACTTGCTGCATGTTCGTTTTCTCGGTGCTTCAGGATGCAGATGAGAATGGCCAGTATAAATCAGTCACAATGAAACACGCAGTCAGTGGAGTGGCAGATCATGGATTGCTTGCATGGGGGCAAGGGGATTTCCAGAGGGATGCCACATTGTGGCAGTCCACCATGCATGGGTCTGGTCTGACAGGCGCTGGCATGTAACCAAGAGGAGCGTGGAGGCCTGTAGCTAAATCCGCCACTGCTTGCAATGTTGCACTTGCATTCAGATGCTGTGGGCATCATGCAGCAGTAGAGTAAACTGGATACAATCTTATACAGAGGTCTTTTGATTTTCGAATCTGTTTTGACTTCAGTCATCTGGATTCCAAGCGGCAACTGGAGCATGTGAAAGCGTTACTCGATGCAGTCGGCTGTGAGAAGGAAAGACTTGACGAGAATCGACAAAAACTTCTGGAGAAGGTTGACTTCTTGACCATCGAGATACAGCGACTCAAATCGGCTAATACTGAACTCCAGAAGAATCGTGATGACTTGAATATTGACAAGGAAGACCTTAAGAGAAGTCTAGAGAAACAAGACAAAGAAGTGGAACGATGGTAAGAAAAGCTTTCTGGAAGGATACTTGATAATAAGGATACTAGATAGGGTAGAAGAAGAAACAAAGCAGTACCTTAAGCAAACCATGGGAGGCATTATGGGTATCAAGTGTTGGGGAATTTATGTTCTTGGCCTCGGCATATGAGGTGGGTAACCATTCCTCTCCCTTATGTAATGATGATGATGATGATGACGACGACGACGACGATGATGATGATAAGACAATTTATATAGCGCTGGATGTATGTGTGTGTGCGTGCTTTGCTGTAGTCGTCGTTTGGTGGAGCAGTCGGAAGAGAAGCTGTGTCGACTGAGAGAGGAACTAGTTGTAACCAAAGAAGCTCTCAATGCTGCACAGTTACGAAAGGACATGACTGAACGTGAAAAAGATGGAGTGGGTGAGTAGAAGCCACTCCTCCTGTTTACAAGCAAGTAGTGGAACTAAGTCTTACATAAGGGCAGAATGACAACCAGGTGCCAACCGAACGTGCAGTGCCAGGTTGCCTTTTACTGCCCATGGGTTTCAGTTCCAGGAAGTAAGTAAGTAGCCTTTCTTCACATCTGACAAGCGCAGATGCATTGCATGATGGAAGATGGCTCTACCTTTTGGTAAAATAAATCATGAACACAAACAAATACATTTGTTGGGCAGAACTGCTAGGAATAGCTTTGTCTGAAATAGAAAACTGTTGAGCCATATAAACCATGAGGTCAGGTTTACTGTATGTTGGAGTGTGGTCGTCATGCTTATGGTTGAGCCGAGTCATTGTTCAGCATTGAGAGCCATGCCTCTGACTACGACCATAGCTATTATGTATGCAGGGAGGAGGAGGCAGATGATGATTGACGAGCAGTTACTTACGTTGTTTCAGAAGTGCAGTCATAGCTTATTTTAAACAGTTCAGCAATTTTTGGATCCACCTGTTCAATTCTCTTCCTTATTTCTGATTAAATCATCTAGACGGTGCTCTGTCAAGAGCTGAACGCCGAAGGGAGGATTTGGAAGCAGAGCTGAGCAAAATGAGAGCAGAGGCAGCAAATTTGAGAGAAGCTGTCGCCAGGAACCAAATAATCTGTGATACACTCAGTCGCGAGAAGATGGAACTCAGTCGTTCCCAAACTCAGGTATAAATGGTAACATAACCAGGATTAACAGAATGTTCTTTAACATAGCATAACACATTACGTAACGTAACACGATAACAATTTAAGACAAAACAGCGCAGAAACTAAGATAGCATAACATAACACCTTAACAAGGGCGTTTATAACTCTGCTATTAACAATGGTCTACTAATTACCGTCTTACCTTTTACAGGCTGAGTTGGAGAAAAAATCTCTGATGGGTAAAATTGCTGGATTGGAGCAAGACATTTTGGATCTTCGTGCAGAACTTGTGACTGCCGAACGAGAGAAAATGGATGCTGAAAACCAGAAATCTGGTAGATATAACTTCATTTAAAGTTTGTGACATAATTAGTTAGTTAGTTAGTTAGTTATCTGGACATTTGATATAGCGCCTTTTAAATGCCTCACAAAAGCGCTGCCAGTGCTAACGTAAATGATGTCAAATATCATTAAGAACAGGAAGCACGTCGACAAGCGAAACAATGCAGATACCACGAAGAGTCGCCAGTGGCAGAGTGATGCACACACGAGGAGCCCAACCAACGGATTCCTCTCCAGAGTTGACAGATGCCGAGAACTTCTTAACCAAGTTGCGGCGACTATGTAGAGCGACGACAGACATAGGGTCACGACACATCAATCACCACTTGGTGGTTGATGTTGAAATGTCTGGAAGTCCCTCAGTCTGCCGGGTAAATACTTCTTCTAGTGTGACTTGCACTGTTACATGATGTTGCATACTATTACTGTGTCTCAGTTTGTTTTGAATTCATGCAATTTATGTAAATGAGCCTTTTCCGTACTTTTCCCTTGGGTCAATCACCCAAGGCGGGTTGAAGAAATCGTCGAATTTAACCAAATCCTAATGGATCGTTTCATGGACACGTAATTTAGAAGGAACTCTTGGCACTGAACAGCGTAGCATAATTTCATTCTGAAATCATGTTGTTGTCTCCCTGTCTAACAACGACCCTAACCCTAACAACAACAAGCTTCAACACTGACCAGCACTGGTCAACGTTGAAACTTGTTATGTCGTTGTCAAGCTGTGGGTTTGGAGGTGGTTTTAAGCGAACTGTGTCTGCTTGGTCAGCATTGGTTGAAAGGCTGAAGCTGACTGATGAAGCACAAAAAGATTTCAACGAAGAAATCCGAAGAACAAACGCCGAACGAAATGAACTCATTCAGCAGATGAAAGCTGAAAGTCGTCAGAAGAACTCGATGATTGAAGAAATCCGTGTCTCACGAAAAGAAATCGAACGCCTGCTGATTGCCTGCGATCAAAGCAACAGTGAGAAGGAAGAGCTGATCAGAGATCGGGCGGAGCTGCTAATCAAAAACAATACACAGGAGAAGATCATTCAGCAGCAGAATGAGGTAAACTTTGTATCCAGCTGAACATTTATGTATGGGTTTGCAAAGACCTATCCAAAGGAACTACTAGTGGAACAAAGTTAAGTTAATGATAGTCTAAGCGTGAAGGAGTTTTTTCTTAACTGGACTTTTAGCTGCTGGCTGGTGCTAACCCAGTATTCTGGACTGTGGAACGATTGAGTGCTTGGCACGTCTTGTGACTATTACTTTCGATGTGTTCTAGATTGTGGCTGGAGTGAAGATGGAGAAGGATGGTCTGGAGGCAGAGCTTTATCAGCTGGAACATCTCATCTTGGAGCTGGAAAAGAGGAAGGCAAGCCTCGATGTGGAAAATAAAGAACTACTGGTGAAAAAAGAACAGCTTCAGAGTAAGCTGCTTCTGCTGCTACACCACTTTGTGTGCTGTGTGCACGTACATGTATGTCTGTCTGAGCAGTTACTTTTCACCTTCCTCAAAAGTGCTTTTCTTCTGAACCAACAGAGCATGTGCTTCATTTCCAGTTTTTCAAGCATCCAGTTCTTTCATAGATGGTTAATGCTCTGAATGACTCGGCTGGACTGATGAGTTTCTCACTATATAAATATGCAATTACAAATACAAATACTGTGTAATTGCATTCATTTATATAGCACCACTAGAAAACCTGCAAGAGTTATAGTGTAAAGCATGTTACTTGATTTAATTGTCTAGTCAGAATTTCCAGTTTGGTCAATTTCAAGCACTGCTCCAAGTATGATTGAGGCGGTTGTGGTTGAGGACCGTGCTTGGAGTGGAGGTCTGCTGTGGTGTGCTACGAATGAGGCAGAGGTCATAATCCAACCTGTGACACACAGCATGTGTGTGACACGTCTTAGTGCGTTGTTTTAATATAATAAATACATTACAAGGGTTTTTCATTTGATCAGGCACTCATTCAAAACTTAAGGCAGAGATGGATATTAATCAGGAGAAACTGGAAAAACTGGATAGCCAGCAAAGTCTTCTTCAACAGCAGCTTCTTCGAAAGGACCAGGAACATGAGGATCGACTGAAAATGGAACGAGCAGAAAATGAGGAAAATTTGCAACACCTCGCTAAAGAAAGGGTCAGCTATAAATTTGTGTAACTCAGAATAACAGAATTAAGTCATTTGTACAGAATTCTAAATATTAACCATAAACACTGAACATTTGTCTTCACTGCTACGTTACACAAGGAATTTAACACTTAAGTGAGCTTTTGTGGCGGATTAATGTTGTTCTTTTGGCATGTTAACTGAAAGCGGAAGTTGGTAATCTGCAGTTTTGTGGTTAAGGTTGTACAACTATGGAGGTTTCTTCTCCTGTTTAAGCTAAAAATTTGGTAATGCATTAGATGAAACATTTTGTACAGGCATAATAAATTACAACTATGTTGTGTTATATACTTTGTGTGGCTGTTTTAGGATCAGAGAGATGTTGATCATCAGAAGGAGATTGATCAGCTGAAGCAGCAGTTCAATGTGGAAAGAAAGGAAACAGCAGCTGACTATGAGGAGCAAATCAACCAGCTTAATGCAGAGATTGAGAACATCCAACGCGATTATGACGAACAGTTGATTATGATTGAAAACGATAAACAACAGGTTAGCGTGATTGATCCATCTGAAGCAACTGCCGTGGTTAGCATAGTTGTCTTTTGTTCTAATCTGATCTGATCAGTTTCAGTCTGCTTTATTCTGTTTTGTCCTGTCTTTTTTGCTGTGATATGTTCTAGTTAGCTATAATCTGTTCTATTTTGTTCTGACCGAATCGAATGTTTTCCATTGCTTTGTATGTTGTTTGCTGACCCACAGGGGTTATGTATCAGTTGTTGTCTAAGTTAGAGCTCTGAGAGGTCTTAGGACCTCAGAATCGTACATCTGACAACTGCTGTCTGGTGCATAGGGTTAGGGTTAGGGTTAGTCTATGTCTTCATACAGAGTCAACAATCTGGATTGAACCCCCTTCATCTTCAGTAGGGAATTGGTTCGAGGTCTCGGTCTTCTCCTTGACAATGATCTTTCAATGGCGTCTCATATAACTGGCTTGTGCGGAACTGCTTTTCAGTTCTAAGACAACTAAGGTCTGTCTCTTGGTCTCTTACAAGGAACGCAACTCGCATCTCGTACAGTCTGGTGTTGAGTCAGGTCGACTACTGTAACGTGGCCTTTGTATCATTTGGCTTCAGGCAGTCATTAATGCTGCTGCTCGCCTAGTCGCACAAGTGAGGAAGTTCGATCACATCATGCCTGTGCTGCAGGACCCACTTCGTTGATTGAAGATCGGCAAACGTGTCAGATATACTTTGTCTTCTTATGTACAAATGCCTTCACAGCCGTGCACCAAGCTGTCTTATGGACAGCTTCAAGTAGCTGTCTGACAATCCTGCTCAACTCCGGCTGCAATCAAGGTCTTCTAAAGTGTACATACTGGAAACTAAGACTAAAATGGGTGATCGCACCCTTGGAGTCGCCGGCCTGTGTGCCTGAAATAGTCTTCCTGTAGCCATCCAAGAAACCAAATATGTGGTTGTTTCGAAGAGACTTTTGAGATCCCTTATCTTATCTACTAACAGTTACATTTTTCTGTTTTCTGTCTAACTCTAGAATCAGCATTTGATTTTGATTTTGTGCATCGTCCATTTATCATTTGTTGTTGGACTCTTGTGTGCGCCAACATTTGACATTGTAAAGCACCCTTGAAGCAGCTTGCTGCTGACGATGGTGTTTAAATTGTCGTGATTACAATTACAAATGCTTGGGTTTTATGATATGACAGCTTGAGGAGTGTTGTGTACTGTTTAGGCTTTGGCTGAATTGGAGCAAGAGAGAAATCTTCTTCGCGAGAAGGTTCATGTAATCGAAAAAGAACTCAAGGATGCTCTGCTTACCAATGAGAACCAGAAAAGGGAGTGGCAGAACCACAAGGAGCAGCTACACAGCTCTGTTACAAGTCTTCAGATGGAGACAGAGAATCTCAGAGTCCAGGTGGATGAATCCAGGTGAAAATCTCTTTCCCTCCAATTAGAGCAGAGAGGAGTGGAGAGGTTAAACAGGGGAAAGGAAGATAGGGGAGGGAAGCATTAATGCTCTTAAGAAATGCCTACTAGCATCTGCTGTGTTTATCCTCCTTAGGTGGTCTCTTGGTCGCAACAGACTGTCCTGGAATCGACCCAATCTCCCTCCCTGTGTCTGTTCGTTCTGCTCAGCCGCTTTTGTCATTTCGTTCTCAAAGTACCTTTTTCAAACTGCTTATCCACCATAGGCTGCCTCTCTGTCTTGTGGACTGACCTTCTGGATATTGACCTGATTGCATCTTGGCTTTGGTGCGCCATCGGTTGGTGCCTTGTGAATTAGACACCAGCACATTAGAAGTTAGTTAATTATTATTATATTATTATTAATCCACAGGGATATACCACACAGGTGTGCCATCTATTGATGCCGTTTGCATTATTATAGCAATGCTGTGTAGAAGTTAGAAGACCAGATCAGACTTCTCTGAGCAGTAAAACCATCTCCTGTCTACCAGAATAGCCCCCCTCCCTCCATTATTCTGGTAAGTTGTTAAGAGCATGTTTCTGTCTGTCACTTGAGCTGTTAATTGAGTTTGTGTTTGCTGTGTTAGGCTGAGACATGAGGCAGAAGTGGTGAAGCTGAATGCATTGATTTCTGATCTCAAGACCCAGCTGAGGGATGATTCGTCGATGAATGAAGTCTCTGAGCTCAGACTCCAGCTGAAGTTGGCTGAAGAAGCGAGGGATGATCTAAAACATGAGCTGATTGAAGTCAGTCGCAGGCTTAGAGAAGGTATTCCTTGAATCAAGAAACCTTGACCGTCTATCATAAACAAATAAATGAAATCTATTGCAGTGCAGGATTATCCGATTAGGGCCGAGGTATAGCAGCACCAAAGATCAGAAACATTATACAAACACACTCTACCCAGCCATATGTTTTGATTTTGATCTGTGCTTGTGAGAGGCTGGCTGCATTATACAATGCCTTACTTTATATAATGTTTCATTTGAGTTGTAACTGAATCTAGGAAGATTAGGGAATGGATGCATATGCATTGCCTTCATTTGAAATGTCTCTTATCTTTCATTACTTTATTCTGTGTTGCATTTTTCTCTCTGCATTTCTGACTTTAGCGAACGAAGCCTGTGAACTCGGTCAGAGAGAAATTGCCAACATGAAGCGAGCCGCTGAGCAAGAAACATTTGAAAAAGATGCAGCACAGAAGGCATCGGCAGATTTACGAAATATGGTAAAAAAAACGGAGGGAGAGAAACTTGAACTGAATCGGATAATTCAAGAATTGAAGCAGAAAATATCAGGTAATCTATGGCATTAATCAGTCTATGATTGCTGTCCTTTCACATGTATTGGATTCCTGCATTTGAATTCCAGTATGCCGTGTAAAATTGGCTGTTTGCTTATGACAATGCAGTTTGTAGGAAATGTTTTTGTCTGGTTCTATTTAATATTCCACTTTGCCTGAATGATCATTTAAATTTTCGCAACTAAACTGCAGTGAAGTCCTGACAATAAATATCCTTAACATAAGTGTGTTAACCCTGAACCCTGACATACATGTTTTCATAAATCCAATGTACTTGCATAATGATTATGGCGCTGTAGGAGTTTATTGGTGTGGCAATCATGGGTAAAGCAGTGGTTTGTGCCTGGCAAGAGATCCAGCTCAAATCTGGTTATTGTGTAGGGATCTTAATCAATTCTTTCAATCTCAGTTGCTCGGCGTCATCACTTGATATTATTAGTCAGTAGATTGTGATGCTTAATAAATGCAGAAATAATAATAATAATGGATGTGGACAAAACTTTCAAATAAATTTCGGTACCACTGATCAAATTCATTCAGATTACCTCTGAAGTCAGTGTGTGAATGTTTATATGACGTTTTGCTGTTAGTTTTGGAGCAACAGCTTTTGAGTGCACAGAAGGAGACGGAAGAGCTGAGAGGAACAGTGCTTGAGTCAGAAAAGGCTCACCTCGAGTCAAGGCGTGCGCAACATGAGCTGAGTCGCCAGATCCAGCAGCTTGAAGCAGAGCGAACGCGACTGACACAAGAGACGAGTGACATCCGTGGACGTCTCGTTCGTAGCCAAGAAAAAGAGGAAGAACTGAGGAAGGAGAACTTCAGTCTGAAGCAACAGGTGAAGTGAATTATGTATAGATGGGTTCAGAGGGGTAATGAATGCCGATAATTACTGTTAGCATTATTTTTGTTAAGGAGCATTTCTTATGTTACAGTTGCTATAAAATGAAATTATTTAGGTCCAAGGATAAGAAATTATATCTGGGATAAGTTGACTTACCTTGTTACCTTGTGCTGTCAGCTCTTTGAGCTCTAGCGACCGTCATGATCAATCTTCTCCATTTCTTTCTTTCCAATGTCGCGTCCCTTAGTTGTGCCAAGTTCATTCCAGTTGCTTCGTGTATCTTGTCCATCCATTTTTTCCTTGGTCTCCCTTGTTTCCTCTTTCCCTCTCCACAAGCCAGCATCATTTCTTTTTCTAATCCGTCTGATCTCATAACATGTCCAAAGAACCTCAGCTTTGATTTTAGCACTGTTTGTTGTAACGTCTCATCTTGCTCAATTCCAATCGCCATGCGTACCCATTCATTAGTCCTTTTCTCCGTCCATGATGTTCTCAGCATCTTCCTCCATATCCACATTTCACAAGCATTGATTTTTTTCTCCATTTTCTTGGTCATTGTCCACGTCTCACTGCCGTATGACTAATGACAAGTTGACTAATGATTTTATATAATTTGTTTCAGTATTGTTAGGTGTTTTAAGTAAACTAATGATTTTGTATAATTTTTTTCAGTATTGTTAGGTGTTTTAAGTGATTAAATCGTTGTTATAGCAAATGATCATCTATTATTGTTCTTTAAGAGTAACCTACATTTCATTCTTGTTGAAGATAAAATCTAATGGAAAATGAAATAGAATGGTAGCAGAATGAGCTTCTCACCTATTATGATAATCATATATTCATGTTCAACTAAGTATCGGAGACTTGGAGTTGTCAGGTGATGGAAACGGACGGAGGTCGAGAAGGAATCCTCAAGGAACTGGCCGCTGTCACAAGGAAAAAGACACAACTGGAAGAAGACCTCCATCTTCAGGGAAACGAATTCCGCCGTGTTCTGGAAGAGTCCAGGTGCAATGAGAGGAGTACCAACGAGCAGAGATGTCATGTGGAGAAGGCGCTGGAAGCGGCCTACTCCAACGGAGCTGAACTCCGACGGCGACTGAGCGAAGCAGACGGGAAGATCCGAGGCCTGGAAGAGCATCTGGCATGGGTCGAAGATGGCAAGCGCCAAGTGGAAGAGAAGCTGAGAAGCATCATTTCGTGTCTTCAGCGCACCATCGGATTCTCGGCGACGGGAATTCCAAGGTCAAGGTCAACTATTCGGCTGCGAGGTCGCAGTCCAAGTCCACGCCGTGTTGGCACTGGTGAGTTTTTGCTTGGTATAATTCATTGTCAGCTGGTGGTTGACTGTCAGGTTTATGAGTGCCAGTAATTGATGTCAGTGGTTATGAGTGGTTTTGATGGTAGCAACTTATAAGTTCTGTGACAACTTTATGAATTGGTTCTGTCATTTTTAATGAGTCATTTTAGCGAGTCATTCATAAGTCATTTCAGAGACTAGCGGTCCAGTTCTTGTCAGAGTTGTGTGTTGTACATGCACGAATCTCACCAGAAACTGTGTTGTATGTTATTTTTGCTGCAGGTTCTACTTTCTCGCCACAAGACCCTCAAAAAAGTTCATTAAGTCCAACTAGAAGTCGATCAGTTAGTCCATCAGTTCTGATGAAGGCATCTGACGTCAATGTAGATGTGATACGCTCTGCGTTGCATGACTTTGTCAAGCGTCTAGCACAGACAGAGCATGAGAAGGTAATGCAACCCTACACTGCTTATGCAACACCTTTCTTCTAGCATTATCAGACCTGGATTGGGGAGACAGCTATGGAATGTTTTGGAGATGTGCATTTCAGATGTTTTTATTTAGCCAAATACTGTGAAACAGTTGCATGGAAATGTTTCCAGATGGAATCCTATTGGTTGCATTACCAGAATGCTAACAGGCTGAGAATGTCGACAGAGAAAAGTAATTGCGACTGGGAGTCAGGCACTTCTGCCTGCTTACAAGCCGACCACAATACGCTAGCAATAGGCCACAGTGACTGTTCTGTGTTTCTAGACAGTAAACTTAATTTAAATGTTTTACTATGAAAGTTTCGGAGTTCCATAATACATTGCTCCAAGTTATGCATTGGTCATAGCAAATTTCTTCTTCTTCTGGCTCTCTGCCCTCAGGCAGGTTCCAACGTCCGATGACGCCACTTCTGTCGTTACTGAGCCTCCTCTATCCATCTGTCATCATCCAATCCAGCAGCATCTTTCTGGGTCTTCTTTTTGTCCCCTTCCCCTCCATTCTGCCCTCAATTACGGTTCTCAAGAGTGAATCCCCTCTCAGTATGTGACCAATCCATTTTCCTTGTCGACTGTTTGTTGTAGTTATCAAAGATCTTTCTTCCTCAACTCTTTTCAGCACCTCCTCATTTGTTATGTGCTCCAACCAACTAACTTTTTCCATCCTGCGCCAAATCCACATTTCGAAGGCCTCCAGTCTCTTGATGTCCTCCTTTCTCGTGGTCCATGTTTCAGATCCATACAGCACCATGCTCCATATCAGAGTTTTAATAATTCGTTTTTTAAGTTCTTGTTCATTTTTCATCTCAGTTACTCTTTGTTTTGAGAATGCGTCTTTGCCTAATGCTATTCTTCTTTTAATTTCGGTCTGGCATTTGGCATCTTGCGTGACAACGCTCCCCAGGTACCAGAATTCCTTTACTTGTTCAGTTTCTTCTCCACTGATGTTTATTCTTACTATTGTTTCTTCTCCTTTTGCTTATTCTCATGATCTTTGTCTTCTTGACCCTAACCCTAACCCTTCTTGATATTTATTTTCATACCATATTTATTTTCATACCATACTCGATTGATATGGTGTGCAGACGGTCCACCATTCTTTGCAGACCCTCTTGGCTACCTGACAACATTGCTTGATCATCTGCAAATCTTAGAGCCTTTATCAGTCTGCCTCCGACCTTAATTCCTTCTTCAATATCTTCTAGTGCCTCTCGGTTAAGCTCTTCTATGTAGATATTGGAGTAGTGGTGACAATAGGCACCCTTGTATCTTGCAATGATTCTAGGTCTTTACACTCCCCTGCCTAGTCTTCCGGGTTCTGAATATTCCCCATCTATTCATATCCGTATTTTCTGACCCAAATATAGATTTCATATAAGTCCTGTATCCCTCCAATCCACTCCCAGTCTTCTGAGTGCTTGCGTTAGTCTTTTCCAGTCGACTCTGTGAAATGCCTTTTCATAGTCCACAAAACATATATACACATCTTGGCCATGTTGACAACTCCTCTCTGTGAGCACTCTCAAGGCTCCAATAGCATCCCTTGTGCCTCTGCCCTTTCTGAATCCAAACTGGTCATCATCTAGCAATCTGTTGCTTCTGACTTTGCCTGCATTCTCTTTGTTAGAATTCGTAACATGATCTCTGAAGCGTGGGTCGGCTAACAGTACGGTGATCCTCGCAAGCCGTGGCTTTTGGTTTCTTTTTGAGTGGAATCATTATGGTCCATAGAAAGTCTTTCGGTCATACTCCGGTTGTGTATATATCTTGACAAAGTCTTACCAACTCCATCATTGCTTTGTCACCCAAATGTTTTAGCATTTCTGCCGGTATATTATCTAAACCTTCAGATTTGTTGTTTTTCATTTCATTAATGGCAGTCAGCACCTCGTCTTTCAACACCTCCGGTCCAGTGTCTTCCGTATTGTCCAGGATACATTTCTCCATCGTGTCTTTGGGTCTGCTTCCGCTCATATACAGGTCTTCCACGTATTCGTTCCATCTGCCTTTGACTTCATTAGCTTCGTGCAGAATTTTGCCTTGTCTGTCTCCGACTGTAATTCCTCCTCCTGCATTTGATTTCTTTGATATTTGCTTTACTCTTTCATATACCAGATCGTATCTTCCAAGTTGCTGCAATGATTCTAAGTCTTTACTTTGCTCTTCCCACCATTTTTCTCTGGCTTTATCTGTTGTTCTTCGTAATTTGTTGTTTAGTCTTCTATATTCTAATCGTAATCGTAATCCCAAGATTTCTACAGTGCCCAACGAAAGCCGCGCTGCGGGGACCAGCTTATTCAAAACAAAATCGATAGGCAAAAGGGTTCCCTATACTCTTGTCTTGCCTCTTCTGTGCTCTGATGTTTCCATTTTCTTCGCGCCTCCATGTCCAAGAGCATCTCTGCCGTTATCCATGGTTTTCAAGCAGGTTGTAGCTGATTAAAACCCACAATTTCTGTCGCATTCTTAATGATGGTATTCTCTAACTTGTTCCATCTTTCTTCCGTTGAGGTGCCATCATACTCCTCTAGATGTTCTTCTGTCTTCTCCATTAGTTTCTTGTTCTTCATTTTTAATTTTTCCTTGTTCCATTTTAGTCTTATTTTCCTTTTTCTCTTAACAAATTTCAGTTTGAGGTGGACCTTCATGGCTACTAAGTTGTGGTCTGTGTTGGCATCAGCTCCTGGTATTGCTCTAGAGTTTTTGATGCTGTTTCTGAACCTTAGTCGAGCCATGATATAGTCCAGTTGGTAGCGTGCTACATCTCCCGGTGCTTTCCTAGTGTATCTGCATCTTTTCTCATGTTGTAACCAGGTGTTTGTCACAAATAACTCCTTTTGCCTGCAGAATTCCACTAGTTTGTCTCCTCTGCTGTTTCTTTTCCCCAGACCATATTTTCCAATATATCTTCTGTCTGCACCCTCTCCAACAACTGCATTCCAGTCTCCTATTACAACTGCATAGTCTGTTCCTTTAGTTCCATCCAGTGCTTCCTCGATCATCTTACACATAGTGTCTATCTCTTCCTCTTCATGTGTTATGGTGGGCATGTACACCTGTATTATTACAATGTCCACTGGCTTGGCTTGTATTGTTACCTTGAGCATTCTGTCTCCCTGTCTTTCAATCTTGGATACGCATTTGGCAGTCTTCTCCTTCTGCAGTATGGCAACACCGTTTTGACTCTTTCCTCCTCCAGAGTGTATTATTCTTACCCCCTCTCTTATGAAATCTCCATCCTCCCTCCATCTCACTTCTGAAAGTCCCAATATATCCAAGCCCGTCCTTCTCATCTCTTCGATCACATTTGCAAGTTTTCCAGGTCTTAACATAGTTCGTACATTCCATGTCCCTATGTAAATTGTCTCTTTACAAGGATTTCGCTGGTTTACGACCGAAGAGGCCTTGTTCCCTCCCCTGCTGAACGCAACTCTCTCCGTCGAAGACCGGTTCGAGTTGTTCACGTTGTTATCGTGCTTTTCCAGTGGCCTCTTCGTTCGTGTACTCGGGATTTGTAGAGAGGTGGTCTCCCGTAGCCTTCCTGTCTGTGTTTTTAGCGAGACACCATCTCCTAGTGTTGATCATCTCCATCATCCATCCTTCAGGCACTTTGCCCTTGGGCACTTGCATATACCGGCGAGGACTCGGTCGTCCACCACGAGAACAGAGGGACCACGTGAAGGTGGCGTGGTGGGCAGTTGAACAGCAGAGGCTTTTGGAGACGTTTACTGTCCCATTTTCATCCCCTAAGGGGAGGAAAATAGCAAATTTATTAAATAAAAAGCAGTTGTGCTATTCTGGTGCATATTCATGGCTCACCTTTGCCATCCAAACAAGTTTCTTTTTGCTTTCTGAATTTACCTCATGTGGCATTGATCCAAATTCTGTTCGGTTTCTTCTTCTTTCCATTTGCTTTCTTAATTTGAACTTTCTTGGAACCCTAACCCTAACGTGCTACTGTAACATAATCAGATTCTCAGGAACTTAGTTATTTCATACTAAAAGTCGATTCTTGTGGTACCAGCAAATTCTACAGATTTCAGAGTTTAGTCTTCTGTGCTCTTCAGGATTCATAACTTGGGCTTAATTTGTGTTTTATAATATGTCAAGTTCTGAATCTTAGAATGAGTCGGCAAATTCACTGCGAAATCTGGTACGTAAGTTGCAAGAACTGGAAGATGAAAATCGGCGATCAAGTCAGAAGTTTCAACAGCTGCAGAAAACTTTAAACGAAACAGAGGAAAGTAAGGGTTACATGTACAGTGGATATGATTAAGGGCTCAATTTAGGTAAGGATTTACATTACAATTATGGTTTGGGATTGTATTGGTGTTTATGGCTATTGCTAGATTGAAATTGTTAGGGCTATATATGGTGGCTATAGTTCAGTTTAAATTTCGTAAGGATTAAGCTCCAGGTTCAAAGCTGCGAGTTGTGGAAGTTTTAAGACCTTTATGATTGTGTTTTTGTTTTTGAGTTAAAGCTTGGGTTATGGTTTGTGTACTGGGTAGGTGAATTTTAATAGGAGCCTTGGTATAAGGTTGAGCTTTAAAATGGGTCAAAAGTTAGTTATTTATTATTGTGATGGAATAGAGTGACAATTCAAATAAATGGGCTAATGTTTAAAGTGAAGTTTAGTAAGTGACAGTCAGGTTTATGGTTAACTTTGAAAGTTGATTGAAGTTTATAACTAAGGGGTGATTGTGTTATATTAGATTGCAAAAGAGCCTGTAATCATGGTAATGCTTCTTATGAGTTTATATTCTGTGTCCAGTCAGACGAGATTTTGAGTCGCGGCTTCTGATGGAGCGAACAACTTTGACTTCAGCTCTTGAGGAGGCAGCGCGTCGCCATAACTACGAACAGAAACAGATGCAAGAGGAGATGAACCGGCTGCAGCGAAGCCTAGCAGCAGCTGAACAGAACAACCACCTGATACAGGTCACCTGATATAGCTGCTTCTGTCTGTTCGATCTTGTGAATGTTTGCCAGCTGAGCATCATCTGCAGATGATTTACAAACTGCAAGTTATTCTTTTAGAATCCTCCGTGTAGCACTTCTGAGTAGGTGTAATGTAAAGATTTTCAGCAATTGTTTATGATGAAAATAAGTGTAAATTGTGTGATCTAGTAGTTGGGCTTTATTTTCTATCTGAAGGAGCTGAATGCGAAACTGAAGAATGTTGAGACGAATGCAGAGACAGAGAAGAGGGCTCTAAGGCAGAGCCTCGTGGAGGTCGAGGGTCGTGCAGCGAAAGGTGAACTGGTGCGGGTGGCACTGGAGGGTGAAGTCCAGCGGCTGAAGCACATCATCAGTGAAAGAGAAGCAGAGGTCCAGTCTATGTGCAGCCAAGCAGAAAACCAGACACGCATGATCCATGATCTTGAGCAGAAGCTGCAGTCAGCTGAGGCAACAAATAACGACCTCAGTAGAATTGTTGCTCAGACTCGAGCTGAACTAGAACTTCAGAAAAACGAGGTCAGTACTGAACAGACATAGAGAAAGATATTGTCCTTTTTTTGCAATCATAGCATTGTTTCCATCTAGGGCCACGCCTTTTTTTACTACTAGTTTGCATGCTGCAGTGATAGACAGGCCTTTACCTGATTTGACCTCTGTGATCATGGAAACTTTCTTCTTAAGAGTTGGAACAACTAATTGTATAAAATGGGTGCACTTTTTCAGTTGCATTCTCTAAACTCCCTGATGCAAGAACGACTGGCAGAGATCGCTAGTTTGCAAGAACATCAGCTGCATATTCAACGTACTCTGGAAGCCAGTGAACAGGATCGCAAAGTTCTCCAGGAACGACTTGAAAACATCCGGTAAGACAACAGATACAACAATAACAGCAACATTAACAACAGCGCATTTCGACACAAAGTAATCGTTCATAGTTGCGCAGGTATTGAAGTTAAAACTGACGGATACTATAGGCATTTATGTTGCTTATGAGATGAGCAACTGACTTATGATGTCGTCAGACGTTTATATAGTGTCAGTTTGAGAGGTTCATGTAAGTAAATTTCTTATTTGAATGTTCATATACATATGTGTATACATACAGTGCTGTGGGAGATCTGTTCCCTCTGTTCAGCTGATTTCCCTGGCTTTTCTGTGATCAGCATTGACTGTCATCTCAGGACCGTCTCGTTCGCTCATCGATTGGTATTTTTGTTTTGGACATACAGTTTGACTTCTGTGATCCAAGAAATCTTTTTGCATCAGATCAGATCTGCTTCATCCCTATCCATAGCCAACACTGCAAAGCTTCAGTCTGTCCTGAACTCTGCTGCTCGTCTCGTTGGTGCATTCCCAGATACGGTCATATCTTGTCCTATATTCGAAACACTGTTCATTGGCTTCCCATCCTGCCGCGTGTCCATTGTACGATTCTCACTCTAATGCACAACTATTGATGGCTCAGCTCCTCTTTACCTCATAGACTTTTGCGCTTTATTCACACCTCGTTACTGGGCTCTAGCATCCTCCGTTCGGCCACCCATGATCTCCTGTTTGTCCCTTGCATGTGAACTGCTACCGCCCAGTCCAGAAGGTTTGTGTATGTCGGTCCCACCTGCTGGAACCGTCCCTCTCTCAAGATCTACGACTCGAGCTCCTCTCTCTTCCCCTCTCAGGGTTTTGCAGGTGCCTGAAGACTTTACTGTTGAACAGTGATTTTACTTGTTCCGGTCGGGAGCACCCTCGTTGAGTTTATTCTCTAAGAGGCACTTTATAAATCTTAAATTACAATTACAAAGTACAGTTCATCTCGTGCCCAGCAGATCTGCTTAACCATTGTTGTGTTTGCTTATTTATTTGTTTCAGACACGGTTTGAATGAAACAAAGAAACAGAACAGTTCGTTGCTTGAGAAAAACCGTGATTTAGAGAACGAGCTTTCAAAGTCTGAACATCTGAAGATGGAAGTTGAGAATGGAAACAGACTGTCTCTTCTGGTCAGTTTCCAGTCTATCAAAAGACTTGGTCTATTAGTTGAACCAGACCTCAGCTGTATGTCGCACTAGATTCTGTTCATCGACTTTCTGCAGGTTGAGCATTAAGGAGTTTTCTTGAAAAGGTGCTCTGTAAAGACTCAGTTGCGTTGAACAACATAACCTACCCTGCGATTGACTGATCTGAGGTTTAATCACAATTGGCAGATATAGCAGCTTTAGCAAACAGCGATCTCCTAGACTTGTTGGTCAAGCAGGAAAATGGCTGACGTTTACAGTATGGAAATAATTATGCAGTATGGAAATAATTATGCAGTATGGAAATAATTATGCAGTATGGAAATAATTATGCAGTATGGAAATAATTATGCAGTTTGGTTTTCTGTTTTAATTTTGCTGCTTCACTGTTTGTTGTTTATGACGACCTGCTTTATGATTGTTGCAGATGCTTTTATAAGGCCCTTTAAATATCTCTCCTATTCTGTGTGTTTGCATTTGCCAAAAAGGTGGTAAAGAAGAAGGAGGAACTTGAACAAGAGCTTCTGGAGAAGATCCAAAAGTTGCAAGCAGAGAAGTTCCATCTGCAGGAGTTGATCAGCGTCCACCAGCGCAACGAGGCCAATTTCGAAATGGAAAAGCAGACGGCAGAAAGATGTACTGGGGCTCTCGAGAAGGAGAATGCCGTGCTGATCATGACTCTGGAGAAGGTCTGTTCTATGTTGCAGAAGCAAAAGCAGGCAATAGTTAAAGCTCAGAGCTTGTTTGAGACGACATTAAGCAGCGTGGTTTAATGGTGTCCTGTTATGTCACCAAGTGCTTTATATTAATGATAGGATTAGAATAGATCATGAGATTATGCTAGAAAGAATTAAAAGTGGATTTCATTTAGAAAAAAATGATGTTGAAAATGATTATAAATAGTGTTTGTTGTTTTCTTAGCTTTGAAAATAATTTGATATTAAGTTGGAAGAAGTAAGTGAAGAAGGAAAGCCGTTGAGTTCATCAGTTCTCTTTTCTAAAACTCTGTCCAGGTGGATCATGCTGAAAAGGTTAGTGCACTTGGGAAGTCACAGGTGTGCAATGAGTGCCTGAATCTGGACCGACGCCTGCGAATGATGGAAGAAGACAATGCCGAACTCAGTCGCCAGCTGCAGACTCTGCAGGCACAGTTCGACCAAGCGGAACAGGATTACGAACAGAAGTGAGTTTTCTAATTGGGTTCAGAGGCCATTGATCGGTTGTTTAGACACCTAAAGTAATTGATGTAGGTGATTTAATCGAACATACATTATGTTTTGTAAAATTAGTTAGGACAAACCAGTTTTGTTGGCTTGGTTGCTTATTTTAGGCTGACGGATTGGATCTTATCAGATGAGATTGGCTGACTGGTTGGCAGTCAAACTGGCTGGCTTGGATAGCTTGGTTAACTAATTTATAACTGTGTTCTTTCTTTTAAGGTTGACGGAGTTTAAAATTCGTCTGAATCATGAAAAGGAAATAGAAATTGATCAGATTCGATCTCATTGGCAGAAGAATCTGGAGGACCAAGATCGAACCAATCGTCAGCGCATCAGAAGCCTTGAAAAACAGGTCCAATTGCTTCTGCTAAAGACTCAGACATTTAAGCGATTCATCTGGTAACTTCGCAATGCAGGGAAATCTTTGTTCCTCTTGTTGTTTCTGTTGTTACTGTGGCAACATCATAATCATCATCGTTATCTTATGTCTGGGTTATTGTTATTTTCGTCGTTATTTCCATCAGCATCGTCATCCATTACCAGATAAATTTACTAGTGATTACTGTCAGAGTATCAAAAGTTCTGCCGGTATTTATCGCCATCTTCATCATCATCTTCATCAACATTTCAGTCATTACTGTAGTTTTTATAATCATTTCTAAACTCTGTTGTTGTTTGTACTAACAAATTCTGTGACTTTCAAACAGATTGAGATGCTGAGACGCGAACTGGAATTAGAAATTCGAAAGAGACAGCAATACATTTCACACGGGCTTCCATCCAATGATGAGAAGAAAATTTTTGCACCTGAACGATTTTCTGCACGGCCATTTTCGTCTGACTTTGATCAGATCCAGTTCGATCGTGAGTCGAGAACGACAGATAATCGTAACAGGTACAGATCAAGGCCATTAACGGTGAGCCAATCTCCAGCACATAGAGCATCACCATCAACACAGCTGAACGCTTCTGATTCAACTCAAACAGCACGGTCGGTGTCTCTGCAACGCGTTCCAGTTCCAGTTCTGCTGAGACGAAAATGAAGGAAAGTGTTTCAGAGGCAAAGAAAAAGAAGCTTCTAGTTGTATCAGACATTGAGGGTTTTTAGAGGCGCTACATAAACTTTGTTGTTACATTACATATCATTACAAAGTCAGCCATTTACTAGTTTTGGTGTTTTGAGTCTGGCTTGAAAGAGAAAAATTGGTCTTATGTGATGCTATATAAATTTCGCCATTAAAATAATTATTTACAGAGTTTTGCTAATCATCATATGTAGCTGTAGTCATTTGTCAAATTAATTGTGTAGCATACGTAGGCTACATTTATTTTCAACAGTTTGTTCAGACACTCTTCAGATTATGTGTTGTTATTATGCAGTAAATTATTTCTATTTACTATTTATTTAGTTGATGAACTTCTGTTAATGCATGACTTGTAGTTGTTAGTAGTAATTTTCTGTTATGAGGTAGAAGCGCCATAGAAGTTCATCAATCAGAACTGTGCTCTTTATCTGTACTATGTGCTCGAAACTAACTGAAACCACCTGATTAGTCCTGTGCTCAAGCTAATATATCTTTATGTATGTACAGTATATGCATGTGTGTGTGTGTGGCTGGGTGGGTGTGTGTGTGTGTGTGTGTGTGTGTGTGTAAACCACTTGATTGGTCCTCTGCTCAATCGAAACATCAACGATTTACTTATTTAACCCCTTGGAAATAGCGTTCATATATATGTGTGTGTGTGTGTGGGTGTGTGTGTGTAGGTGTGTGTGTGTGTTTCATCTGATTTCATGTTAAATGTGAATGTTTCTTTCAGAACTGTTAGCCGCCTGCAGCATTTTACTGGTCAGCTAACTGGTTATTTTTCACTAATTTTAGAAATGTTACTTATTCCTATTCCAGAGATTATTAGCAATGAATTTTTGGCCACTATTTGAACGTCATTTAGAGAATTAATTTGGTTACAGCTATTGGGTCGTAATGGTTATTTCAACTTCTGATGTTGTTTATGTTAGAATTATTTATTATTCATGAGTTAGTTGCTATTATTGGTGCTAATCACAAAAGGCACGTAATGAATGTCCACTACAGCTGAATGCGTACTATAGCATCTGTGTTATATTCTAACTGATACCCTATGAAGTACTAATTAGTTAGCTCATTAACATTTCAAGTAGGAAAATGACAGGCTTTATGCTTTCTAGCTGTGTAACGAAACAGAAGTTAGTGTTGGAAAGTAAGTGGTTATAGGATTTCGTTTAGGAAGTGTCCAGAAGCCACGCAGAATCAATTACGAGTTCTGTCTTGGGAGATTAATTCTAATTAATCTCCAAAGACAGAACTCGTAAAAGGAAGTCAATTAATAATTATTAATTGGCTGCCCCTTTCGTCTGTTAGGTGAGCGTTAATCATTGCTTATCGTTACTTTGCTAATTCACAAGTAGCTTTTTGGTGTTGGTAGTAGATGAGTCTGATTCGTCGTCGTAGAGTCGTTTTTATGGACTTGGACTACTGTGGTTGTTGATTTGAGACTTAACTGTGATTCGACGTGTGCTGTGATCGCAAAGGGTATTGACTTTCAGTTCTTCTGCCTTTAATTTAAAAATGTTCGTTTATTTATGCTACATACAGTAAAAGTTCATAAATTTAAGAATATGAAAGTTTCACATTCAGTTGTATCAGTGCTGTACTGTAAATTTTATGAAATTTAAATATTGCCACGTGTTCGACGTTATTAATTTGCTTTTTGCCAATCAAACAAGTTTGTACAGGGTCATTTTTGCCTGCCTGCCTGTCTGCCTGCCCGCACGCCCGCCCGCCCGCCTGCCTGCCTGCCTGACCAACTTCGTGTTGAGCTTTGGCTTCTGCTGTGCTTGTGGATCGAGGCCACTGGGATGTGATGGGGAGTGAGTTGAAGGGTTGAGGTGGTGTGGGGGTAAGTTGGAGGGGCTGGGGTGAGCTGTGGTGAAATGGAATAGGGTAGTGTAGTTTAGGTTATTGCGGCGCTGGTGAGCGAAGTCTGAGAGACTGAAATTTCTGGGTCAAGAAACGTTGTTTGCAGTTTATGAGTCTATCATTCTGTCGCAAACATCTTCAGCTCTTTCACTGGTTTTGTCGGCTTGTCTCTGTCCGCACATCCGTCCGTCTGTCTGTCTGTCTTTTTGTGTCTGTCTGACTCTTTGCTGCCTCTCTTCTTTATGCTTCATTATCTACCTATCTCTCTGCCTCCGTCTGTCTGTCTGTTTCTCTCTCTCTCTCTCTCTCTCTCTCTCTCTCTCTCTCTCTCTCTCTCTCTCTCTCTCTCTTTCTTTCTCTCTCTCTCTCTTTCTCTCTCTCTGTGTACAACATGGCCACAGTTCTTTGTATTGTGCAAGGCCGAATGTCTAGACCCCTCCTCTTTCTTTCGTTCTTCTTATTCCTGACGATCGAGAACCGTCGTTTATTCTCTGCTCTGCTATTCGCTTCAATAGTTGGATGCGTAGATTTTCTTCTCAGACTTCGCCGCCATCGTCGTCGTTAATTGCTCGGACTTCAGAAGAAGTTCGGCCTCATCCGTCGTTCAAAATAAGAGGCGCTGTCCACGATGTTCGTCCGTCGGACAGTCGTCCTTCAGTTCTTGCCTTCGTGGAAACGACAGGTGCCCTGCAGTCGCTGGCCGCCCTCTGCCTCCCTAGCAGTCGGCGGCATCAGTGGCAGACGATCGTTGGCCAAGGAGGACGAGGTTGGCCATCGGATGTCTTCTGGTGCTGCTTCGAAATTTCTCTCGACACCAGATTTCTTCAATACGAGGGTCATTTATGGCGCGAAGAGTGGCTGGGAGATTCTCAGTTCGTACTTTGTCTTCAGCCTTTGCTCCTTCGATGTCATCGTTGAACGTCAGACTAAGGTACACGACAGCATTCAGTTAGTCAGTTAGTCAGTCAGTCAGTCAGGGAGTTAGTCAGTAAGCCAGCCAGCAAGCTAGTCAGTCACTCTGCGTTACTGCGTGGGCATTTAAGGATGCAGTCAAGTCGTCTCAAAGACTTAAAACACGACTTAAATAAGTCCCCATCGCATTTGCATCATCTCTGGTCCAATTCTCGCATCAAACCCTCCCCAATCCGATCCGATCCTGCTTCCCCCGGAACATGTGATCCTATCCTATCTTATTTGAATCTTATCCTGTCTGAATCCCTGTCTGATCCCATCTTATCCTATCTCGGCCTATTCGATCCAATCCTGTTTGAGCCAGCC
Source organism: Norana najaformis (assembly GCA_964023275.1). NCBI lineage: Eukaryota > Metazoa > Annelida > Clitellata > Crassiclitellata > Hormogastridae > Norana > Norana najaformis. The sequence continues at coordinate 53,934 of OZ029918.1, forward strand.
CTGCCCTGTCCTGTTACATACGATCCTATCTAAATCCTGTACTATCTGAAGATTCTGTTGATCTGAAGATTCTGTTGATCCGAAGATTCTGTTGATCTGAAGATTCTGTTGATCCGAAGATTCTGTTGATCTGAAGATTCTGTCGTGGATGCGTCGGTTGTTGGGGCGCAGGTTGTTCGTTCGACTGATTGAGAAGACGATCTTTGGGCAGTTCATGGTCAGCGATGACTCCAACGTCATTATTGACCTCGCCAGACGCCACTCGAAGTCAAGGGTCAGTCCACTGTTCGCCTACACAGCCCCCGAATTCCACGGGACACACACGTAAGCACCCACCACCATCACCCACCACCATCACCCACCACCATCGCCCACCACCATCGCCCATCACCATCGCCCACCACCATCACCCACCACCATCACCCACCACCATCACCCATCACCATAGCCCACCACCATCACCCACCACCATCGCCCACCACCATCGCCCACCACCATCTCCCACCACCATCACCCACCACCATCACCCACCACCAGCATCTTACCAAATGCATGCGGTAATTCGTGATTGCTGGTTTATTTTCGCTGACGTGAGTCTATCCGTTTATTCAGTAAGCGTAACCGCCGTAATATGACAGATGGCGCCAGTGTTTTCGGACAGCATTTGGTAGACTTCAGAGCAGTTGTTCTCATTCGTAGCTTAGACAAACAGGCATAGATAGATAGGCATAAGTAGACAGATGGGGTAAATATAAATTTGAGTCCCTAAACGCAAATTTGCATGAACTGATAACAGAACTTGCGATAAAAACCATCATTATATAATTAATAATGCTTTTTCTGGTTTCCATCGTTTGTTCACCGGTTGTACTGCAGGACCTACGAAGTTTATAGGGGCCTATGAAAGTCAGAAATGAGATATTGAAAAAATATATTTATTGATTTACCAGAAAATAGAAAAAGGAAATACAAATTTAATAACCTTAAAGTTTGTACTGAAACAGTTTAAGTTAAGCTGTGCTACATTATGTTAACTTTGCGGCTCTTTGCATTTGCAAAATCACATATAATGTCCTCAAATGTCATTTCCCGCATTAAGTCGTTTTCAATTGAACGTAGTGGAAGGAAGATAGACGTCAAGAAATAATGTGAATGTTTTTAGCTCTAATGCAGAGTTGGCCTTTGGGGCCTACGAATGCGAGAGTGACTAGGGCCTACGACGACCTTAAAACGGCCCTTGTGTCGTTATAAGTGTTGTTGTTGTTGTTGCATGTAGTGGTGGATCATCTGAAGTAACGAAGATCCAGAAGAGCGCCAGAGATGTTTGGTGTCGGCGGAATTTCGACGCCGTTCTGCGAGGAATCGAAATGGCATCGAGATGCGCAGGTATGCGCATTCTGTTGCGGCAACTGATCACGTCTGATTCATGAATGGATTCATGTAACGCATGGATGACTATCGCATTAACTGCTTTGACAGTAATACTTTAACACGTTCAAAGTGCGTAGGCCTAATTATGATCTCCAGAAACAAAAGAGAGGGAGTTCAGGAGCCAGAAATGTATCTGTAACTAAGAGCAGCAGCTGTGAGATTCTCGTCCCCAGTGAGGTCTGCAAACCCCGTGCGTCTGAATACAACGGCATTTGAACACCGTGTGCAAAGTGAAAGGCGCTGCAGATCGGTTGTTTCATAGGGACCACCAGATTGACAGGCCATTTAACATATAAACTAACATAGTAATTGACAAATTAGTCCAAACTATTATTTTGCTGGATGGATGTCACATTCAGAGACATCCTTATAACTTATAAGGTCTACGAAATTAACAAAGTAAGAGAAGAAGAGGAAGCAAGTCAGTTTAGACTCCGTTGTATTATGAAGGGCTTTCAAAATCCAGTTATTATTTTTATCTAGACTAGCCCTTGTTTTAATATGCTACACTTGGTTAGGTATATCACTTAAATTTATGGCTTTAATTAACGTAATCGTAATGTATGTATCTGTTTACCTGCAGAGTTCACATTGGATAAGCCAGTGGTCACAACCAAGGTGACCTTTCTGACAGATTTCGCTGTTCTTGTGAGTAGACGACAGATCCCTTGACACAATTCAGTGTCTAGTCTTCGCTTCTTCTGTATAAACCCGTAAGTGACCATATATAACGCAGTGGTCGCCCTCACAAAGGCCCAGTGACCAATCAAGAACCTCACAAGACGGGTAGGGGGAGGTTGCAAGTATAGACACACGCACGGCCGTACTTGACTTCGCTCATGCTTTCATGGAGTCTTTAGTCACGAGGAATTCAGATGTGACCTCTTTTCAGTTTTCCTGGTTTATCTTAGTTAACGAAAGTTTATAACGAGTCACTTTACTTTCCCAGTCTTATCCGTAAGGGTTGGGGTTAATCATAACTAACCCTAACCCTAACCCTGGCCTTTTCACTTTACAAATTAAGTAGGCGACCCTCGCTGTAACAAGTGTATGGGACAGAGGAGCACCGTTTGGCGTTCCTTCCTTCCTCAAACTGGCCATAGCCAGACTCGTCCTTTGGATCCGCCCTGGGTGGCGGCCAAATGGTGCACAGCCGGACTTAACTTCGCACGATTTTACCCTAAGCAAAAAATTCACATCTCTTTTGGGGGCCTTTCTTAGTTCCCCAGTTTTGAAAGTAACGCATCCTATAAGCCCCTATAGCGCTCTAGCGAAAAGTAAGGCATTCTATAGGCCCATATAGCGCCACTCACGTATGTCGTCGAACTAAAGTAATCTATTCAAGTTGCAATCTCTTAGTCACGTAATCACTTAGTCTCGTTTACGCGGTCGTTGTGCAGTCAGTAAACACTGTCTTCTAGCTCTGTCTGTCTGTAGCGACATCTGACGGAAGCCATCAATCAACAGACGAAACTGATCGAGACAGCGATGATTGACAGCTGTCAGAAGAAGAAAGATCCGTCAAGGCAGCGGTCGCTGAACGATTACCTGACGAAAGAACTTCTTCAGCCGACCAAGGGACATCCTTTCAACGACCTCTATCAGCTGACGCCACCTGGTCAAGTCAGCAGCACTCAGTCGGTGACCTTCATGTTGCCTTTCTTATCATCATCGTCGTCGTCATCGTTATTATCATGTTGGGTATGCGCCTTCGAATCACTATATAAATCGACCACAATTCCGTCTTTGCAGGTCTGCCCTAATTCTGGTTGGATCGGTGGGCAGTCCGACGGCAACACAGCCGTCCGATTTCCGGCTAACATACCAACAAAACACTTCCACCACCTATCAGAGTTGACGGGAGAAGGAAGCAGTGTCTTCTTGTTGCCGAATGACGGAACACATCCTGAGGGAGTTTTCGCTTCAGTCTTCTATGAACCGGGATGGCGATCGAACGTTGCCTTCTGCTGCGGGCGGAGATGGCCGGCCAAAGCTTTCACACATCGACTCGAGTCTACCGTGTCTTCCTTCTCCTCTGTTGGACCTTCCTCCTGAAAACTAGTTGTTTCTTTTTGACGACGTTTTGTTTTGTCCTCTATCCAGCCTTGGGACTGGCACCACCAGAATAAAGGCAGTGGCCGAGTTCTCCTGAAAACTGTCTCCCATTGCATAGGCTACAGGAGTCTAGACGAGCTGCTGCAGCATTTGAATTCGTTAGGCATAATTTTCAAACTGCGGCCTTAAAACGCCACACTCGTTTAGAACAGTTAGTTATAAACGTGTGCAGCTTTTTTAGAAGAACTCGAACGGATACGGCGCCATATTAAATGTCTTGAGGCGCCCCACTCCCTTATCATCCCTTAAACGACCCTTTGCTAGACTTTACTAGCGTTCGTTTTCGTCTGCAGGTTGTCTCCGGGCGACCATCAGTTGTCCGCTTTATTAACCAGCATCAGATTTCATCTGGCTTTCAACCAGTCGCTTTATGAAGCGCCTTTAGATGCAGCCACAGAGGTAATTATAATTGGTTAATGAATCTAGCGTGTGTTGCACTCCACAGTTTAACACCTGTCGGTGCGTGTACGTGCAACTGAATCTGATCTCATCTGTCCTATGATATCTTACCTTACCTAAACAAATACAGTCTAAGCTGGTCTGATATGGAAAAGACGATGATGTCGACGGTAACGGTAGCGATAGTTTTATTATGGGTCTATTATTATAAGCTAACATAGGCCTACAATGACAACGTTTATTTAATTACTCGTGTATTTTTACTTAAATTGGCAGATCATGAACGAAAGCAAGTTGTCTGTGACTAGACTTAGCCGAGAAGACGTTGATCGAATCCTAGGTCTCTGGGGTCTAATGACCAAACTGAACCAGGTAGGCCTAGCCTCTGACGTCTTGAGTTGCCATGGAAGCCCTTTTCATTGGCTCATTCACTGAGCCGTTGAGTGGAGGGAATTTTGCGCATAGTCGGTTCTTGATCAGTTAAGGAACTGTCGTCATCAAGAAGAAGCATGAAGGATCATCGGCAAAACGTTGTCACAATTTCTTAGATCGGTCTCTCAGGCAATCTTCGACAGTTTGTTCTATTCTCTTCCTATTTCTCTTTCTGTTTTTCTTATATGCTATGTAGCGTCTGACGGAGCACGTGACTTTGGTTATGCCTTTTAAAATATCCATGCAGAGACACTTGGCCAAGTCTCTCTCAGACTTTAGTCCTAAGGTAAAATGCAATTACTCGTGCTTCGTTTCTTTGGTCTGTGCTGCTGCTGTGATTGAAGAGAGCTGCAGAGCATGACGTCATCATAAACTATGACGCAGAACAGACGTTCATTCAGCCGGCCATTGAGACGCTCGTTCTCGACTCCATGAGGCTTTTCAACAGACACCAGCCTCTCGTTCTCAATACCTACCAGTGCTATCTCAAGGTCAGTGCTATGTCAAGGTCAGTTAATCAGTCAGTCAGCCAGCCAGCCAGTCATTCAGTCAGCCAGTCAGTCAGCCAGCCAATCAGTCAGCCAGCCAGTCAGTCAGTCAGCCAGCCAGCCAGCCAGTCAGCCAGCCAGTCAGCCAGTCAGCCAGCCAGTCAGTGGTATGTGTGCTTGTTGTGTTTGAAGCGGACGCTTGGTATTCTAAAGCGAGACCTGGAGATGTCTGACGTCGAAGGATTCTGCTTTGGAGGAAAGGTCGTCCGCGGAGCCTACATGGATGAGGTATACGCCACCATATCAATAAATGTCGCCCTGATGCATCGATCGATCGCAAGATACGACCATCGTCCATCGTCCTTCGTCCTTCGTCCGTCGTCCTTCGTCCATCCGTCCTCGATCCCCGTCAGCACTTAATCAGCCACATGAACAATCAAAACAGCATTCTTATCGTCTTCTTCTTCGGATGTATGTATGTATATGTGTTCATGCATGTGTATGTGTATGGATGTATGTATGTGTGTATGTGTCTGTGTACGTATGTATGTACCTAATCATTTATATAGCGCCTTTTAACCTCGACAGCCCTGAAACACGACTATGTAACATATCTTAGAAAGTGCGTCGTCGTCATCATCATCATCTCATTATCATCACCATCGTCGTCGTCAATCGTGCGTTGCTGATTTCCGTCAATCGTCGTCATGCATGAATGCGCAGGAGAGACGGTTGGCGCGCGAGACGAATCGTCCGGATCCGGTGAACGAGACGTATGACGTCACGACCAGGGTCTACAACCAGGCTCTCGACGATCTGCTTAGCCGCTCAGCAAACAGCGCCACAAAGCCGCTGCGACAGCAGAGGATCATCGTTGCCACTCATAACCTCGACACAGTCAGCTTCGTCATTAAGCAGTTCGTCAGCCCATACAAAATGCTCCTCTCTGCAGTTCTCTACAGAGCTATTCAACTGACGACAACGACGATGATGACTGCAGCGACCTCGGGGCCTAACCCTAACCCTCACCCTTCTCTTGTCCACATTTGGGTGACCCTCCCGCCTTCCCTCTGCCCACGTCCTTTTTGGACAACCCCTTCTATCTTGGCATTTGCATAATTCGATGGCTCTCCAAGTGAAAACCGTGTAAGCAGATACTGGCATGTAGTGTGATGTAAACTGGGATTCATACAGTGCCACACTTGAATGCCACTGCTCTGGAGACCCTGGCCAACGACCAGACACTGGCCAACGACCAGACACTGGCCAACGACCAGACACTGGCCAACGACCAGACACTGGCCAACGACCAGACACTGGCCAACGACCAGACACTGGCCAACGACCAGACACTGGCCAACGACCAGACACTGGCCAACGACCAGACACTGGCCAACGACCAGACACTGGCCAACGACCAGACACTGGCCAACGACCAGACACTGGCCAACGACCAGACACTGGCCAACGACCAGACACTGGCCAACGACCAGACACTGGCCAACGACCAGACACTGGCCAACGACCAGACACTGGCCAACGACCAGACACTGGCCAACGACCGACAATGTCCGTTTGACCAACGAATGTCGGTCGTTGCTCTTCCTCTTCAGCTGACCAGTCGCAGTCGATCTTGATTGATCGGTGGGTTGTCCAACTGGAGCAGCTGAAGGATACTGCACGACCTGGAAATGGTTCTCGACATAATATAGGTTCCTAGGGGTAACAGAACAATAACCCCCCGGACAATAACCCCCATGCAAAAAAAAACCCGGACAACTACCCCTCGGACAATTACCCCTATACTGATACAGTACACAAGTATATTGATACATATAAAAGACTTACCATACATCAAAAACTAATTATTAGACAATTATTAGACATTTGGATTTATTCAAAGAGGAGAAGCATTACAACAAGTTCGCTGCAGCCAATTTCTGGGTTGTCACCCATCACAACCTCCTAGGAAGAAGTAGGCTAACTCCAGTGCATGGATTCTGACCGTCATTAGCAACTACAATGAGCGCAATGTACTTGACTATTACGTTGAATAGCTCACAACCTTTCTTTTTAAGTTCAATAAACTAATTAACAATTAACAGCATTTTCTGTTCCACGTTTAATTTCATGCTGTGACGTTGCATGGTTCTCTAATACATGTCTAATAGATTAATATATAAACTTTATGAATAATATACATTATTTGTATATTTATATAATTATTATATCAGTATAGGGGGTTACTGTCCGGGTTTCTTTTTGCACTGGGGTTATTGTCCTGGGGGTTATTGTCCGGGGGGTTATTGTCCGGGGGGTAATTGTCCTAGAACCGTCCCTAGGTGTAGACCTATACATGTAGGCCTAACGCACAACGCACAGCCACTTGGGCGGCTGTTTTGGCAAACAAATCTTAATGTATGTTACAAGAAGAAGAAGAAGAAGAAGAAAACGAAGAAGAAGCAGAAGAAGAAGAAGAAGAAGAAGAAGAAGAAGAAGAAGAAGAAGAGGAAGAAGAAGAAGAGGAAGAAGAAGAAGAGGAAGAAGAAGAAGAGGAAGAAGAAGAAGAAGAAGAAGAAGAAGAAGAAGAAGAAGAAGAAGAAGAAGAAGAAGAAGAAGAAGAAGAAGAAGAAACTAATTATTGAATAATAACTACATTCATTTGTGAGGCAGGCCTGTACCTAAAAAGCGCTATATTAAGCGTCTTGGTAAATGCATACATAAAATGACTAATTATTATACAGCTGCTTAGTAAATGCTTAAATATTTAGTATAAACTTTAAAGAACTAGGCCTAACAAAACTGTTACAGGTTACGAGAGCGACAGCTAGACGCCAGAAACATCGGTTTCTCTTTCGCTCAACTACTCGGAACACGAGATTATATTTCGTTCACTCTCGGTAACTATAAGACTATTATTACTATTAATTATTATTATTATTATTATTATTATTATTATTATTATTATTATTATTCTCCTTCTCCTAATCCTATTCCTTCTCTCTATCCTTCACTTTCTCCTTCTTCGCGTTCTTCTTCTACGCGTTCTTCTTCTACGCGTTCTTCTTCTTCCCGTTCTTCTTCTATTCTACTTCTTCTTCTTCTTCTTCCTCTTCGGCAGGACTTATAAAAAGGTTAAGGAGAACTAAAATGTCTGGGTTGGCTAAATCTCTTCAAGTTCTGGCCTGGAGAAAGTGTTGCGAAAGGCGACAGCATTAAACGTTGGATGAGAACTGATAGGCGCTGGAAAAGATGGCATGTCAGCAGACTGTAGAGTTAGAGAGAGCCCAAGATCCGTGATAAAAGTAAGCCCAGCGTTGTTAGGCCTAATTGGGCCCCGAGTTTCGAAAGCAAGCGGAACGAAATGACACTTTGACAGAAGTGGATTGTATTTTGATATCTTTCTAGATGCTAACCCAATTGCGCAGCTCCACCGGCCGAAACAGAAGTAGCAGCCAAGTATGAAGCAGACACGGTGTCGACCACTGTGACATTCCAAATCAAACTGCGGCCACCATGCCGTGGAATGAGCGTAAGCCTATCGGGTCTTTTGCCGTCAGTTCTGGATTGACCAGAAGGTTCTTTGAGTGCATGGAAATTCGAACGATCAGATCCTTTAAGACGGCATACCGGGCGAAGCGACCAGGACCCAAGCCACAAGGAAGGCACAATGATCCATCAGCCATCACAAGTGATCGTAATCGTTACCTCGAAGATTCTAAAGCGCTACTCTAAAGCTAGGCACCAGCTTATTCAGGAGCTCTGCGCAAACGTCAACAGTGATTCTCACAGCCTTATTTATCACCCATTCTTAGGCCCCACAATCATGGGTAGTGCAAAAAAGCCAGTCTGCCTGCATGTGGTGCAGAGATCGCTTTCAAATGAAGTAGTATCCGCATATCCCTCCAACCGCCCGATGCGCGAAGACAGGCATTCGTCGCCCGTCGGGCGGTAGGTAATTGAGCTATTCCATAGTTGACAGTCATTGCCGCTCCAAAGACTCTCTTCGCCCTTGCTCCACCGAATCCAAGATTTCCCGGCGTAGATGGTGTACGTAGTTCTGTAGGTTTGAGGCTTACCTGTCCAGCTGGAATCCTGTCCGCCCTGTGTATATATATACCCTACCCTACCCTTACTCCTCTTGATGGCGTAGGGAACCCCTCCCCGCCGGCGCTGTTCAAAGGCCGTTCGTTTGCCTCTAACAGGTTCTTGTACGGATTAAGATCATTCGCTTAACGCAGTCAACGCCATCCACACACTTCACTCAGCCTCATAATTTTTTTTAATCGGTGAGAGGGTTAGGGTTAGGCCATTGGCAGCAGGGTTAGGGTTAGGCCACTGGCAGCAGGGTTAGGGTTAGGCCATTGGCAGCAGGGTTAGGGTTAGGCCACTGGCAGCAGGGTTAGGGTTAGGCCATTGGCAGCAGGGTTAGGGTTAGGCCATTGGCAGCAGGGTTAGGGTTAGGCCACTGGCAGCAGGGGTTCCGACTCAGAACTCCACGTTTTCTGTTTTAGACTTTTAAAGAGCTGCGTGTCTGTTTCCTTGTTACAGGCGCGGCTGGCTATCCAGCTGGAAAGCTAATCCACTATGCGAATCCAGAAGACGGTCTGGCCTATCTGTCGAGACGAGTCCAGGAGAATCGCAGCGGCCTTCCAAGCCCAACCATCGAGCGTCTTCTTCTCCAGCAGGAACTCAAACGCCGAATCCTTCGCTGGCGCTGATTTGCAGAGGCATCCACGGCTCACGCAGTCTCTGCGCACCGACTGCCCTTTACCCGTTAACATAACATAGCATAACATAACATTTATATAACATAATACAACATTATATAACATAACATAGCGTAACATAACACAACATAGCATAACATAACATTATATAACATAACATAGCATAACATAACATAGCATAACATAACATTATATAACATCAGCATAACGTAACATTATATAACATAACATAACAGCGCATAACATAACATTATATAACATAACGTAACATTATATAACATAACATTATATAACATAACGTAACATTATATAACATTAGATAACATAACATTTTATAACATAACATAACTTTATATAACATAACATAGCATAGCACAACAAGACCGGTTTTAAGTGATTCAGAAGACATGCAATCTGTGTTAGAACCGCCACAAATAGGTCGAGAGGTCGATTTCTTTCAAAAACACCGATCCACTCGAATCGTTTCAATAAATCGTACGGTCCTGGGTGAAGGAAGCCCATTTTTGGCTCCTTAAGTCAGTTTTATTGCACTTGGCCAACTGTTGTAGATGAAATAAGAACCTGGAAATTACATCATTTTCATAGTCACAGCTTCTTTCAAATGTATGAGTCTGAACATATTGTTGTGTGTTGGTCTAGGGTATATAAATAACTCGCTTGGGTTTAAATAAAATCTCTATTCACACTTGCAAGAGGTTATAAATCATACAACAAAATACCTGACATCAGCAAGAACAACGACGGCTGTTTCGAAGCCAAGAGTCGAAGTCTTTTCCACCAGAGAACAGTTTTAACAAAATACCTCTCAGGTTCCTCAAACACACTGAGGACCTTTACATGAGCTCGATAAACGGAGTCTTAGCACTACTAACGGCAAACAGAGCCACGCAGGAGTCGGCCTATACTTAACTAGCCAAGCTCAGCAAACTGAAGGAAACCTCCACTTTTATTGGGTTACTGGAGTCCTCCCTCAAAGAGACGGCTCGCGCTTCAACCACTCATTACATCCGGCTCTTCCACATAGGCCGACGCTAACAATATATATATATATATATATATAATATAGCATCTGTTCAAAGCCTCTCAGTTTTCATAGTTTTAGCATTGTTGTTGATTCGTGGTTTTGGTTGTGGTTTTGACTGTGGTTGGGTTTGTGTTATAGAAGAGCGAAGCTTAACGTGAGCGCCCTGGTCTTTCTTAGCCTCTTTTCCGTAAGCGCTTGAAAACATGGTAGTTTGTGTTCTTTGGTCAGAGGCGCCTCTGAGGAGTGTTTCTTGAAGAGGTGCTACAAAAATTTGCAACTACCGTAGCCTACATGAAATTTTACAAGAACCACAACACGACAAGGTCACTCTGTAAATGAAGAAAAGCATTAGTACTGACTCAGTAGCCTGAATTCACCTATGCCAGAAATAAATCCATGCCACAATAACGTCATTAATTATGACACCGACTTAGTAACTGTTTCGAAACTATGTAGCATCATAGCATGACTGAGGCCACGCATCAAATTCTATGGAAGACTCTTCTAGCGACTGCAAAACAGCATTGCACTGCAATTTTGTAGAAGCTTAGTTTCGATAGATGTCTGTTATAACAAGGTTTCACTGTACTTCTTCATGTCATTTTCAAATGTCGTTGTCATCGTTGTTTTCTTAGTTGTCGGTTACAGGTGCAGTTCCTCCTGGACTGGCCTAATCAGACTTTCGCACAAGTTCCGTGGCAGCCAAATCCACAAAGTGACAATATGGTACTCTACAATTCCAAGGACGCCACCAAACAGCACGATGTCGACAAAGAAAAATCCTGGATAAACACAACCACACGGACCAGGCGACCAGAAGGACCTGAAGAATGCCAGCCAGTGCAAAGTGAGTGATTATGAAGCCGGTGACCATGACGGCTCGGCTTGCGTGACTTGTCCCTCACTCAAACAGTACTTGTCCATCAAGGGTTGTCATCATGTTGTCGTGGCTCTGCGACGGACGCTGTCGTCGAAATACAACTTTACACAGACGAGTGACGGCAATGTCAAACAAAAGTGCTGACAACCGAACAAAACAAGAATTATTTGTAAAATCAGTAAATTATAATAAATATGTTACATTATTTAATCATATTTTTAGTTTAGTTCACAGTATGTCTAATGAGCAGAGTTGTCACTCGTACACATCACAAATATTTTCATCATAATAATAACAAGCTGATTAACTTCCTACAAAAACATGAAATATAGTATAAATATTTAATATATAATAATTTAATATGGTATAATTGTATTGTATTGCCTTCCTCTAATTTCTCTTAAATAAACACATTTAAGTCTGTATAATTGTAAGAAAGATAGCTGAGATGCAACCTTGACCACTACTCAGTTATCTCAAACTTGCTACACACGTTTGTGACATCCACCGACTCGCCCCATACTTGATTATATCCATCTCAATTATTCACTCCAACTCGACTATTGTAACTCCCTTTTCTCATCTCAAATGCAATATGTTCAAACAAACCAGAATGCTCTTCATTGCTGAGAGTTTCAGAGTTGTGTGTGGCCTAACACTACGTGACCCTGTTTTATTTCTATTTAACAGATTGATTGATTATTATTTAATTTTTCCTACCACACATTAGATTGAATAGTTTTTCGTGTAGTTAAATCTGATGCGAGACGAATATAGCAGCTCCAAAGCTGGCCAGCCAGAAAACACCGCGACACGAATATTCCAGCGGCCTCATAACCGGTCTCAATGCTGAATCTGGGCTACTGCATACTGTCAGGCGCTTTGTCAAATCCTGATCCAAGTCGATAAACCAGTTCTTCTTCAAAACAGACATGGCACAAGTTTTCTTCACCTTTAAACTTTGCTTTTATCCGAGCAGATGTTATCCCAGCCTTCTTCGGTTATAGTCAACGTGTTGTGTTGAAATACGAAATTATTCACGTGTTACATTCATTATCCAAGTTCACTAACCAGGCGCAAACTTACTAAGAAAGATAACGCAACAACAACCTCAAAACCCCGTTATTCACCTTTAAATGTTTTCTCGAGGCTGCGCTCGCACACTCCTTTGTTTTTTTTGCAGAATATTATAGGCTACGTATAGAGATACACAGATTTTCAGTCTATCTCCAATCACATCGTTTTTCTCCTGCACCAAACTCCTCCCTCGAGTAAAGTCAGCACGACACCCAGTAAAGGCATCACAAGTCTGTCTATCTCTCGCTGGGCAATTAGTGTAATCTAGTTGACGATATCTAGGCCTATAATTAGTACGCGGTAACTGGTTTGAAGCCATGATAACCAAAGTAAACAATGAGGTAATAGACTTTGCAGCTATAAATTGAACACTGAATATTGTCAACGTCTTACTTACAGTAAGTGTAATAATAGTAATAATCTAAGAACTTCTATAGCACCACTGTATAATTATCAAGGCATCAGTCGATGGTCAATGCTAAGCAAAATCCTTGTCCAAGCCAAATTCCATGGTGAGTCCGGGTCGAAAAGCCAAAGAGGAGTCCAGAAGACACAGACAGCCTAAGGAGTCTGTTCTGAAATCATTTCACTGGCTTGAAATACCAGAACGAATAGAGTACAGTCACCTACAAAACACTTCAATCTTCCCAACCCTCCTATCTTCGTCAATTATTTACAATCCAACCACTCCGTTCAGACCGCTCCTCATCTGTCCTAACACTTCTTCGCCCTCCGGTCACCTCATCCTTAACATTTAGAAATCGCTCCATATAGCCATAGCTGCCACACCCCTCTTGAATAAACTCCCGCCAGAATTACGACAATTATCTGGTCCATCATACGGACTCACCAACACTTCATCTCTTTCAGTTTATGCACAGGTCTTTCACTCAAGACTGAAAACACTTCTTTACCAAAAATCTTATCCTTATTCTTCCTCTTCCCCTCATGTCTATTCTCGCTTCAATTTCAAACATCATCCACCGTAGCCGTCCGACTGCCCGACTCCTGGATCCGAACCCTTTTGCCTATCGATTTTGTTTTGACTGAGCGCCTGTGAATAAGCTGGTTCCCACGACTTAGCTTTAGTTGGGCGCTGTAGAAATCTCGAGATTATATGATTACGATTACGATTACGGAGGAAACGAATTCAGGAAAAGGCGAGTTTTTACAGCCGAGTCCACAGCCGATATTTCAAGGGACGTTACTTCAGGACTGGTCAGGACGTTATGATTCGTCCATGAGAAAAGGCCGCTCTTATGTCCATTCACAGCTGACAGTGCAAGGTATAGCATGTTCCCTGTAAATGCTGCAACAGTGACAGCTATTGCAGGTGTACATTAGAGACGCCTTTGTAAGTGAAAAAACTTTGTAAGCGAAAAAACCGTTTATCTTGTTCTTTGTAAGTGAAAAATCATGTTTTTCCTACAAAAACTAAAAATCTCGACTCCTTTTGTGACCATTAAACAAAAAATGCCACATTTTCTATTATGCTGATGGAAAAACGAAAATTGTACACAAAATAGAACCTAATTTCAAGTACAAGTAGAGTTGTATGTTCATGACGAGTATTAAGACACGATGCCAGCATCCTTGGCCAAGGCGTAGAACATAGAGTTCTTATTTTTGAGAAGATTTGAAGGACTGTCAAGTTCTCGTAGCTTCCCCGAGTCCAAAACAACAACCCTAGGTAATGAAACAACAGAAAATGACATCAATCACAGTTAGTCATGGCTTCCTCATAAACTGCCCCTTCCAGATAATCAATCTATCTGCTTCCACTTGGTTCCAATCTTCACGAAAGAGAACGGTTTCCAGGTGACACGGACGGCATTGCAGTTAAGTGGCCCAACCATTAAATCAGTATAGTGTTGCTTTTACACATGTGTGTGCATGCGTGTGTATGCAGGGGCTTGCAGTTTGGCCATTCTTGGACAATTCTGTCCTGTCTGAGGAGCAAATTATGAGTGCTTCAATAAATATGAAAAACAGATTAACTAGTCACGTGCATCTATGCTGTGGGAAGGGCAAATCACAGAAATTCCAGGAGGAAAAAAGTAAAAAATCGACTTTTAGGAGGGAAACAATTGGAGGAAATACATGAAACAGTGAAAAGGAAAAACGTTCTAATATTTACTGGAAGACTGATTCCTTGGGATTGTCCAGTGCAAGAGAAGGAATATGTCTGAATCAGTGTATAGAAGCGTGGAACCAACAGGGTCCCATATGTTGCAGAAGGCTGTTCGTTGACCTGGCTGAGTTTCTTATCAGGTTAATGGTTATATCGATTCTGCCAGAGTTACCTGTCGCTATCCAAGATGGTATTAAGCCTGTGGGCAATTGTAAGGACCGTGCAATCGCTGAACTCCTGGCGTATTGTACTCTGAATGAGGTCATCAGTTTCCAAGTCAACTGCTGCCGTAGCTTCATCTAAGATGAGAATCTTCGTCTTGCGGAGAAGAGTTCTTGCCAAGCAGACCAACTGTCTCTGACCGACACTGAACACAGCAACAACAACAACAACAACAACAACAACTGAGACGTCCAGGCGCTGCACGACTTTTACTATTCATGCAGCACCCTCGAACACGTATGGCTTTCTGACGGATCAAAACAGTGCATCACCTGATAATGTTTCGTTTGAGCTGATGGACTTTCAACAGCAGATTGTTAGACTAAACCTGTGGGTGATACCTGACCTAACGGTGTCTGTGGCTCTGATGTTCTAATGCAGAAGGCATCAATTAAGTGACAACACCAAGACAAGAACAGCAGTTGAAGTTCAACTCCAAAGTTCTTCAACCTTTTCAGAGCACTAGAGAACTGCAAGGAGCTTGAGTTGAACTCGTCTATCATTCACACTGTAAGTTAATGAATGAATTCTGAACCTAGGTATAAATGTTAAGTAAAGGCAGCTGCTGATGAGCACATAAAGTTGACAAAAACAAATAAACAAAGAATTGAAGACGCGAGCACAGAACGAACGAAGCACTGACTGGACTAACCTTAGGTTCTGTCCTCCTTCACCACACTCATAGCTCAGTCCAGCTGGAAGACCTTTCACAAAATCTCTGAGGTGCGAATGTTCCAACGCCTGCCACAGCTCCTCGTCTGTGTAAATCTCAAATGGATCAAGATTCATTCTCAGCGATCCAGAGAAGATCACAGGATCCTACACATTAATCAGAGGAGGTGAGACATTTGGTCACGAACACGATTGATTCCTCACTCAGTCGATGAACATATGGCGCGATAACAAATGCATTACTTACTTACTTACTTGGTCATTTGTTCTGTGCTTTTAACGGCCCCACGATCTCAAACCACTATTGTAATGCAGAGTTTAAATATCTTGCCATGCAAACACCGTAAGTATCTAGATACTTATACTTTTCATCAAAGGTGCTGACCATGCTATGGTTGCCACCAATCTAATCAGATACATCCCTTAAACATACACAAGCATCAAAGTACGAGGGAAAGTCACACATACCAAGAACACAAAAAGCTTATGCAAGCCAAAACAACACAGGTAGTAAGTTCATCTGTGGAAGGATGGTCAGTTTAAGGATGCCAAAACAACACAGATAGTAGGTTCACATGTGTGAGAATGGTCAGTTTAAGCATGCCAAAACAACACAGATAGTAGGTTCACATGTGTAAGAATGGTCAGTTTAAGCATGCCAAAACAACACAGGTAGTAAGTTCACCTGTGGAAGAATGGTCAGTTTCAGCATGCCAAAACAACACAGGTAATAAGTTCACCTGTGGAAGGATGGTCAGTTTAAGCATGCCAAAACAACACAGACAGTAGGTTCACCTGTGGAAGGATGGTCAGTTTAAGCATGCCAAAAGAACACAGGTAGTAAGTTCACCTGTGGAAGAATGGTCAGTTTAAGGATGCCAAAACAACACAGGTAATAAGTTCACCTGTGGAAGGATGGTCAGTTTAAGCATGCCAAAACAACACAGATAGTAGGTTCACCTGTGGAAGGATGGTCAGTTTAAGCATGCCAAAACAACACAGATAGTAGGTTCACCTGTGGAAGAATGGTCAGTTTAAGGATGCCAAAAGAACACAGGTAGTAAATTCACCTGTGGAAGGATGGTCAGTTTAAGGATGCCAAAACAACACAGATAGTAAGTTCACCTGTGGAAGAATGGTCAGTTTAAGCATGCCAAAACAACACAGATAGTAGGTTCACCTGTGGAAGAATGGTCAGTTTAAGGATGCCAAAAGAACACAGGTAGTAAGTTCACCTGTGGAAGAATGGTCAGCTTTGACCTGAGCTTGTACAGTCCAATCTGCGATACGTCGACCTCGTCGATAATGATCTGTCCGCTGGCTGCTTCGATCAACCGGAACAGCGCCAATGTCATCGAACTCTTACCAGCGCCAGTGCGACCAACTATGCCAATCTGAAACCACAGAAGAATGTACAAGACGTTGATCAATACATTTTAAATAAATGTCATTTGCGGGTGTCATAAGGCAGCAGCCAATTCATGATGTACCTTTCATGACAAGTCATTGAAGACCAAGTCCTTGGGACTGAGCAAGCTCTCATCAGCAGCAAATTTATAAACTAATGTTCCTTATAGCAAAGTTATGGACAGTGACAGCATATGCAATGTGGATACATAATGTAAATCTCTGATGTTTCTCAACACCACAAAAAAGCTGCATTAGACAGATCACCTTCTTCACTGGTATTATATCAAATCTAGTCTGCAAGAGCCAGGTTGTTTGGTCATTTTCGGTGGCAGATCAGAGCGCCAGGGGTCAAGCCGAGATGAATAATAGTCTTGTCCATCTAACGTAGCCGACGCGGTTCTGAAGGGTGGGGTTTACAATCACGCACACAGTATTTGTTTCCAACAAAGATAAAACTTCAGACACTAAGAAACATGAAGACGTGAATGAATTGTATACTATCAATACAGCTGTTAATGCTCCTTAACCTTTTCTGCCACTTGCGTAGTAAAACAGATGTCGTCCAGCACCAGATTCAGTCCCGGACGATACCTCGTTGCATAATGATCAAAGGTCACCTGACCTTGACTTGGCCAATCACGTGCCGGTCTGATCGGGCCATTGTGCCGATCAGCCTATAAGCAGAAGCAACAGCAACATGGACATTAAAACAATGGCAGACAGGAAAACACTGCAAACAGATACTTACCAAATGCAGGTTGAACCAAAACATTGCTTATCACATTATGGGTATAAATCTAGACACTTACAGATCCCAGAAAGACAGAGAAATTCTTAATTTAATGACAAAAATAACTCAATAACTCAAAGAATCAAATATTGGAACTCATCAAAAATCCACTGACTTTAAGCAGAAGGCAAAGCCACTCCAGGTGAAACATGCCAACTCTACATGCTTCCCGACCGTACAGTGTAATCTAAACTAATTTATGTAAAACCTGTTGTAGCCTCTCATAAGTTCCAAAATACCGAAGACTAACCTCGGTCGGCATCTCGGAATATTCCTTCACTCTCTCAACTGAAACAACATTCGTCTCCAAGTCGGTCGTCATGCGAACCAACCAGTTGAGTGAATTCGTCACCTAAGGTAAACAATAATGATCATTTTCAAAACTTAACACCTGTCTAATCATAACTGTAAGCTCGAGATTTCTACAGGGCTCAAGTCGCAGGAACCACCTTATTCGCAGGTGATCAGTCCAAACAAAATCGATAGGCAGGAATGGTTCGGCTCCAGGTCAAGATCCAAGAGTTGGGCAGGCAGACGGCAACGGTGGATAGTGTTTGGAATGAACCAGAAAGTAAGATAAGGAGAAGAGAAAGAAACAGGATAGGATTTGTGGAAGAGACAATGCTAACCTATTAGCAGTTAGCCGCAGAGGGGGACGGCCTATGGGCAAGAGTGAAATGTATCGAAAGAGATACATCTCCAATGCGAGATAGCCTCAACCAGCGAGGAAGAGGAGCAACCATCCTAGAATTTCCACTCCGTCCTCATCACTTGTTATTTTGGCAGATTTTTTGAAAGCACTCTACTTGCCTCGCAGCACCAGCAAGAAACTTACATGAAATCACAATTCATTCAACCAGATAACTAAACAAGTTTGAAGTATACAATGACTATTTTCTGCAAAAGTATTTCTTATTACTTTACTTTTAAATATCAAATTTAGTAATTTATGAATGAGAAATAATAACAGTTGCTTGTATAAAGCAATATTGGTAACCTGTAAGGCGTACGAGATGGACAATCCCACGATTCCTCCGCTCAAAGTTCCCCGGCCGGTAACGGCAAAGATGGCAGCAGACAGAATTATGCACGCTCCAAGAACTTCAAGTCTCAGACCAAGCCACCTGAATACAACAAATGACAGTAACAGTTCATATCAGTAGCAGTTGTAGCAGTTCATATCAGTAGCAGTTGTACAATTCGTATCAGTAGCAGTTGTAGCTGCCTTCAAATTTTTTAACAATATTTTATTTCTTTATGTGCACAATGTTCTCTTGTGTCACACTGCTAACAGACGCTAAGCCACTGAATCCATTACCTGTTAGAAACAATGCTAACAGACGCTAAGCCACAAAAGCCATTACCTGTTAGAAGCAATGCTAACAGACGCTAAGCCACAAAAGCCATTACCTGTTAGAACCAATGCTAACAGCCGCTAAGCAACTGAAGCCATTACCTGTTAGAAGCAATGCTAACAGCCGCTAAGCCAATGAAGCCATTACCTGTTAGAAGCAATGCTAACAGCCGCTAAGCCACAAAAGCCATTACCTGTTAGAAGCAATGCTAACAGCCGCTAAGCCACTGAAGCCATTACCTGTTAGAAGCAATGCTAACAGCCGCTAAGCCACAAAAGCCATTACCTGTTAGAAGCAATGCTAACAGCCGCTAAGCCACTGAAGCCATTACCTGTTAGAAGCAATGCTAACAGCCGCTAAGCCACTGAAGCCATTACCTGTTAGAAGCAATGCTAACAGCCGCTAAGCCACAAAAGCCATTACCTGTTAGAAGCAATGCTAACAGCAGCTAAGCCACAAAAGCCATTACCTGTTAGAAGCAATGCTAACAGCCGCTAAGCCACTGAAGCCATTACCTGTTAGAAGCAATGCTAACAGCAGCTAAGTCACAAAAGCCATTACCTGTTAGAAGCAATGCTAACAGCAGCTAAGCCACTGAATCCATTACCTGTTAGAAGCAATGCTCCCAAAATACTGGACCAAGTTGTGATCGACAAGTTGTTCCGAATGATTCATGAAGTCGATCTGTTTGCCGAATGCTCGGATCGTGCTCACTCCGGTGATCGTCTCGCTGAAGTGAACATAGATCGGCGAGCGAGTCGTTGCCTCTATTCGCTTCAGCTGCCTCGATGTTGGAATGTAAAACCTCTAGCAGCAGAAAGACATGCATAAAACATTTGCATACTAATAACATATGTATCGTATTGAGACACTTAATATCAATACTTAGTGCAACAGAACTAGTATGCAATGGACGACTGTTCCAAGAGGATGATTATTATTATTCTATGTACAGTACGTATCTATGAAGACATTTCATATTTCAAGTACCAAATAAAGGTGCTGCACACTTGACTTATTATTATCATTATTACCCTAACGTGTTACGCACCCAAGGGCGGGCTACACGAAATCAGTTCTCTGAGGAGATGACATATCCAGAACAGCTATGACTTGTCAACATCCAGCAGTGACAAGGTACCATAAATAGCGACTGCACTAAAGCGTTGGATTACTGCTGTGAGGAGTTGGAAATGGTATCTTGTTTATTTCGAGTCACTGCAAAAGTGGGAGAGACAAAGGCATAAGAGCCATAAGAAATGCCAATCCACTGCTGCTGACTGGGCCAAGCATCTCAAAGCCATAGGAACTAAATGATGGGTATGCATCAGCAAGATGTATTCTGCACATTTTCTGACAGCAGCAAATTCAGCAGCTCCTCCGTCCGATTCCGAGGTGACTGACAGGCAAGACTTTGCCACGGTATCTATGACCGTATCATCCCATATTACACTGCGGCCTGAACATCACAGAATTGCGGTGAGACCATGAGGTCTCTTGCCATTGGTTCTTGATAGGCCACATGGGTGAAATATGTTATTTTTATTTGGCTCTGATGCTGAGATGCAAACCTGAATCAAGTAGTAGAGAATGAGGAGCGGAATGATGACAGCAAGGAAGATTGGTGTTGAACAGCTGATAATGACAATTGTTGAAACGACATTGAAGAAGGTCGTGAGGAAACTGCGGATCAGATTCGGCAGAATGTTGTCGATTGTTTCGATGTCGCGAGCGAACCGATTCAGGATTCGGCCGACAGGAGTCGTGTCGAAGAACATCATTGGAGAACTAAGAACGTTTGTCAACATCTGTCTGTGAAGAACGGTTGATGAACGGACATTTGTCAATGCAGAGATCATGGCGTATATCAGGATAAACAATGCTAAAAACAGAAACAATCAATCTCTTCAAATCAAACTGCTATTAACGTTCTAAAAGACTTGGTATTATTAAGTTTTTACATTTTATTGTTATAATCATTACTGATACCATAATTAATTTCTTGCTTTTGCCGTTTTTGTTGCTATTATAATTTTCTTAATATAACTGTTAATGCTATTATGGCTGGTAACAATTCAAGCTGCAGCATCATCAGAGGCCAGCCTTCTTGGAATTCACTGGATTAACGTGGAAAGACATAGGGGTTGAGCCATCAACTCGTTCCCTGTGCAGCCTTGCAACAACAGAACTACAGATGTTACGTGATCGTCTTCACCATTTTCTTGTTCTATACATTAAGGCAGCTAGCAGTCAGTCCCATTACACATTTAATCTAAGAAGTATTGCAGAAAATCCCACCACTAAACTGTGCAATTTAAACTAATATATCGATACAAATGGTGCATCTCCGAGACCAAGGAATCTTTGACTGCAGCCATCGATTTATGCCTTGTGCATTATGATAACGGCGCTATGCAGTACTCCGACGAGTGCTCACTTCCTCACCCTGAGCGGCACCGAATCCACCGTAGATGCCGAGGTAGAAGTACTGAGTGTCCGCATACAGGGTTGTGTTGGCCAGGGTCAGATTCTTGAGCAGCTTGTCCTCCGTCCACTTACTGAGCCAGATGTTGGACAAGACTGAAGCCACCTGGTAGATGGTGAAGAAGAACAGCAGGAGTGCCGCCAAGTGGTAACCCATCGCCTTACCATACGCCAAGAACACTGAAAGCTTCACCTGGTTGAATAAAACAAAAACAACTCCTTTGATGTAAAGCCGTTTAGGTTATAGATCATTCTATACAGCAATCTAACAAAGGATCAATTCAATAATTTCTTACACAAGGTAAAAACAATCCCTCCGGCCTTATTCATTTAACATTGATCACCATCAGCCATAGATAAACTAACAAACCAAGTACTAATCAGTGAACAACCAAACAAATATTTTTAAAAAATTCAGTAATAAGCATAAAATCAACGAATCAATTAAAAACCTGTCCGGTCTCGGAACCTTCTTCCTGGATCAACTTGTTGTTACTAAATGGAGTTTCTTTGGCAGCTTTGGTCAGAGCTCGTTTTACGCTACTGTGATCTGATGTGGATGAAGTCTCCGTGTGTTGCCTTCGACGTTTCCTGTTGCAAATTCAGAACAGCAACACGATGCAACAACATCTCAACGACATTCCAACAAATATAAGCCTTAGCAACATCTATAATCCTTTTGCCTTTCTCCGTATTTAACCCCAAAACACAACTGAAAAGCCAAACGATATTCAGAGTAGGATATGTGCAATGTACAACTGTAACTTATGTAATCAATTTATATAGGATCA
Source organism: Norana najaformis (assembly GCA_964023275.1). Taxonomy (NCBI): domain Eukaryota; kingdom Metazoa; phylum Annelida; class Clitellata; order Crassiclitellata; family Hormogastridae; genus Norana; species Norana najaformis. The sequence goes on from OZ029918.1 coordinate 76,386, forward strand.
GCTGCGAGAACACATATAGCATCAGCTGCGAGAACACATATAGCATCAGCTGTGAGAACACGTATGCAATTACATTAAACAGCAGTTAACCAAACAAAAACTCCGGTACAAAACAGAAATGACAAGTTCTGTACAGCAGTTTTGAAGTCCTTACCTGGATGTGTTGGATAGGAGGTCAGTGTGGCCGTTCATATCAGGCGACAGTGAAGCAGCATCATCCACAAGGATTTCCACCTTCTCAAGCATTTCAGTCTTCAACTTCTTCACTAGAAATTCAATTCAGTGCTCACTGATATAAATGTACATTTCACAGCAATAGTTCCATTTTAATTAAAATGTAATTGCATGTCTCTGCCAAAATTTAATTCTGCTCTAAATGAAAAGTACAAATTTGTTATATTCAGTCCTTAATGAAAAATACACTAAATAAAACAAAATTAAGAACAATTGTAAAGGAAAATGCACATCTGACCACAAGAATGTTGCTTCCCTCTAGTGACTATCTAGCTAGAGTCTAGTCACTGCTAACTTACCTTCGGGATCAGCTTCGCCATCTGATTCCCTGGTCTCTTCCTGAAGGAAGTAAGTTCTGAGAAGCTGAGCAAATCCTCCGTCATGTGACATCAGCTGATCATACGAGCCGGTTTCCGAAATCTCTCCATTGATCAGAACAACAATCGTGTCGACATGGGGCAACCAGTGTAACCCATGCGTCACAAGGACTCGAGTCTACACGACACACAAGCACTCTTTTATAGACAATTTAGTCCAAGTCAGAATTTTTCCCAAAAGGTCCCATTTTCTACGGGGTCACAACACAAGCCCCCAAACCTTGGCTTTAGAAACATCTACATAGACTGTAGCCTTGACAAAATGACGATTTTTGGAGGCATAAATTGCACATATGGATTATTAAGTTCTATTAGCCAACAGAATATTTACAAGATCAGCAATTCTCATCGGGAGGTAAATTATTAGCAAGAAATTGGAAATTATTAATCCTAACCAAAGAAGTGGACAGCAAAACCAGACAGGCCCTAGTAGCAGGATATCATGAAACAGAACAGCAAATTTCATACAATTTTATGAATCTTGTTTGATTCTGGTCGCTAAACTGAAAAGCTGCTGTGAAAGCTGGACCTACAGATGGCCTTATATATGGCCTGACCTTCTTGTTCAATTCAGTTGGCCTTACCGTGTTTCTGAACAGTTGTCCTGACCTTGTTTCTGAGCAGGTGGCTTGACCTAGTAATCTAAGCAGGTGGCTTGACCTTGTTTTTCAATTCAGTTAACCTGACCTTGTTTCTGAGCGGTTAGCATGACCTAGTTGTTTAATTCAGTTAACCTGACCTTGTCTTTGAGCAGTCCATTGCCTCCGAACACTTTGTCGAAAATGTGTCTGCCAACATGCGAATCGACGGCACTGAGAGGGTCATCCAAGAGATAGATGTCGCAATCGTGGTAGACCGCTCGTGCCATGCTCACCCTCTGCTTCTGTCCTCCACTCAGATTGATTCCCTGTTCACACGTAAGATACAAATACGATCACAAATACAGAAAAACAAACTCGAAACTACAAAATCTAGTAAAGGGAACTGGAATTGAAATTTAATCACACTGAAATTAAATCAAGCATTTAATAGTAAGTCTAATAGTAAAATAATTATTAAAATTACAAGATTAAAATGTATAAATAAAATTAGACTGTAAACCAGCATTTCAACGATGAGCTTTTAAACAAATTGCAGTTTTTAAGTGTTCTAAATATTTATAATTTAAACAAAACCTAAGAAACATGATTTGTGATAAAATCCACCTTTTCCCCAATTTCTGTGGCATCACCACCTGGCAGAATTTCCAAATCAGGTCGCAGAGCGCAGGAGTCAAGGACATTATTGTAGCGTTCCTCATCGTACGGTCTCCCGAAGAGAATGTTGTTCCGCAGAGTGGCATTCTGGATCCAGGCCTGCTGGGAAACGTAGGCAACGGAACCCTGAATGAATGCAAATCATTCATCTTAATAACATTTCTGGGGCTCATTTATCTGTGCAGCAGATCTAAGACAACCTGTGTAAATGTAGATGTACACGTTTTCCAAAAAGAACTGTATGGCCTTGACCCTGCTCATTTTTCAATGTGTTTATCGGGTGAGCCATGGCTTGTTAAATGACATTTCATGCTGCCTAGGCTCGTGCAAAACAGCAGCATTTTGTGCAGGGCTGCAACCAGAGCGTTCAACTTCATGCAGCGCTTCACATTTCATTACAATTTACAGCACAGATAGAAGAAATTGTTTGGATCTTTTTCCATGTTGATCTAGCATGATCTATTGTCAATGGTAACTGCTTAAAATGATGGCAACTGATGGCACATAAAGGCCCAAATGCAAGACGATTGCATTTTAAATAGTCAATCCAATCAGTTATCCGTTTCCATTTTGATTCTTTAATTTAAACCTTTATAATCTAATGCTAAAAGTATCAGTAATCAAAATAAAATACTCATTAATAGTCTCTGGACAACTACAAAAAAATAAAACAGAAAATAAACAGATATAAAATTATAATATTATCTAATAATAAATGTAATGTTTATGCCATTAAATCATAATGCTCACCTTGACATTGACGTGACCTTCCAGCTTCTCCATTTCTCCAAGAATTGCCGAAAGCAGTGACGATTTGCCAACACCTACTTGTCCAACGACTGCTGTAAATGATTTCTCAGCTATCCGCAGGTTGATGCTGCCACATGACAAACAGCTCAACGCATTATATAGAGAAGCAAATCAATATACCTCCAAATTAAATCATTTCTGACAAAATTAAATAACATTTTTATGTCTTTCATTTATTTGCAAAATTAAATCAGAATTAAAACCGAATGGTTCAATAACAATCGGAACATACTTTCTTAAGATTGGTCGGTCATCTTCGCCCGTACCCCACGCAAACGTTCCTCTCTTGACCACAACAGGATAACCTACCGGAAACCCAAACAGCAGAGTTACAGAATATCATATGAAGGAAGACATTAAAAGACTAGAGGCCTTCGAGATGTGGATATGGCGTAAAATGGAGAGAGTCAGCTGAAGGGAGCGAAGAACCAATGAAGAAATATTGCAGCTGGTAGAGGAAAAAAGATCCTTGATAGGCACTATATGCGGACGACAGAGAAAATGGATCGGCCACATCCTGAGAGGGGACACCCTATTAAAAGACATCATCGAGGGAAGAATGGAGGGAAAAAGAACACGTGGCAGACCAAGAGCAATGCTACTGGACTGGATGATGAAAGAGGAGGGATACAGTGGACTGAAGAGAGAGGCACAGAACAGAGAAAGATGGCGTCATTGGACATACGAACCTGCCGAGGGGCAGAGAACATAAAGAAGAAAGATATTGACTTATTATAATTGGCAGAGAATAATTATGATTGTCAAAATAATGCTCTTTGTGTCAAATAGATCGATTTAATTTTAATCATTTTCATGTACCTACAAAGTACAAGGCAGAGAATTTGACAAGCAAGTTAATTTTAAGAATCTACACAAGGCAATTTTCTTGTTCTTGTAGGGACTCAAGTCTGGTTCTTTGGTGTCACAAACAAGACCAGCGCTCAACCAGCCAGCCAGTCAGTCAACACGTGACGAGAAGCAGATGAACAAAGTGAAAAAGAAACTTACTGCAGCCTGCCATCACATTAGTAGTTCACACATTTTAATGGTACAAATGTCAATTTACGTGCACATGAAATAAAGATGAGAAATTTCATACCAAAGTGTTGACAGAAATGAGAAAATCTGTGTAAGATTTGAATGAATAACGTGGAGGTGATTTCAGTTGGGGCCAAGTACTCAGCCAAAAGCATCAAATGGATTTTAAAAAACTCTTGCCCTATGCAGCGTTTTTCTACCATCTAAACACTTTTCCCATGAGTAGCGAAGCTTTTGCAAGCAAAAACCATACACTAGTAATACACAGAACCATATAAGACTGAACTGAGTGGACATCGCTTTACCAGCTGAGGAATCGTGAGATACATTCGTGGTGTTGATATCAACATTCTGCAGAAATTGTCCAAGTCTTTTTATAGAAACACTTGCCTAGAAAACAAATATTCACAAATTATCACCAGCCATATTGCTTCCATTGCTGTAAGTTATGTAATTTTAGCTACTTTTATTACGTATATTATTATTATTATTAACTGTTTTAAGCAGTGCAGAAGCATGCAACTGGAGCATTTTGACAAAGTGCAAGTACTCGAGATCAGACATCGGTCTGTCTGACAACTTACAACACACACATGCACGCACACACATGCACTTACACCTCTCATTGTTGTTGCTGTTTTTCAATGACACCTGAGAATAATTTGATTCACATCCTAGCTTATTTGGGCAATAAAGATACCAGAAGATTACAATTATGAATAGTTCTAAGTTAGAAACGAGTCCCTTTATCAAAGCTGAACTACACCTTGGATTCTTCATCTAGGTTGCATTATATAAGAATTCGCATCATAATGAAGCTCACAGTACGGATGGTCCTGCATATTAAAATCAAGCAACATTAAATCTAACCTAACATTCAACATGAGAGATTTCACAGCTGATGTAACTCACGGTAACAAGGTAGGCTATCATCATTGGCAACATACTGATGGGAAAACGCAAGATGTTGAACAATGACAATGCAGTGAATGCCTTCGTTGCATCCAGAATTCCTCCAGTTAAGATGTAAGTCATAAAGGTTACCAAGGTAACCTAAACAGTTGTCCAAATAACACAGGTGAAAAAGCTGGTTCCCGCGACTTAGCTTTCGTTGGGCGCTGTAGAAATCTCGAGATTACGATTACGATTACAGGTGACTAACAAACAAACAAAGTTAAGCCAATGTAACCCAATAACCACAAATATAAATTGAAAAAAATTACTGCTGAGCACAAACAACCCCAAGGCAAATGACAAAACATCAAGTTAAAGAGAATTACTTTTCAAAAGTAGTAATAAATCAAACAACACGTCACATAGACAGACGACAGACGCTAACTAAATTTAAAGTATTGCAAGGACAATTGCGTGTGGAGAAAAGACAAACCAGGAACGGAGTGAAGGTCCACATGAATGTGCTGCCTGCCACAACATAAGCGTATTTCTTCAACGATACTAACTCAACCTTTCGGATGGCATTCACCTTCTGCTCAAATGACATCTCCCACGCATACAGCTTCAAAACCTGCACAGAAGACCATCTACTGATCACATTCAAAGCGAAAATTATTAAACCATATCATAATGAATGGCACTGTCAATTCGACAGTTGGCAAGCAGTGTGCAGTCAAGCAATGCTGAGCACAGTTAGTTCTTTGATGGAATAACACACCATCCAGGCCACCTCAGCCAGCCGTCCCTCTAGGTATGGTGAAACAGAACCAATGTAAAGTTGGAAAATTACAGAGGGTGTCATGTTGTTGGCTTCCAGTGGTTGCACTTGTGCTTACGCAAAACAGTCTTTAACCCTCTAACTAAACACAAAGTAAGACATTGATGATCAGTGTCGGCCACTTTATATAAAGATTTTGAAATAAAAATGTAAAAATTCTAAATTGCAGGCGAATGAATTAATAACGAACCCTAATTCCATTGAGAACTTCGTTCATCAGTTTGATTCTGTCATCCTTCAGTTTCATCTGTTCAGTCTGTCAATCAGCAAATCAATCAGCACAGGTCAGCAAATCAGAAACATTTAAAATAGGTCAGAAAGAAATTATTAATAGCAGTAGCATTACACACTGCTAACAAATACTAATTATTCTTACTAAAAATTGTAACTAATACGGTTTCACACCATAGGGCGTTCGAAAGAACACATTACTCACGCCATATTGAAAATCTGTCTTGGCAAACTGGTAATCAGTCTTACATGGCATCAGTGTAAATGTAAATGTGCACGTTTTTCTATAGTGACCATATGGCCTCGACCTTACTCATTTTTCAAAGAATTAATTGGGTGTCTGTCTGTATGTCTGTGCATAGGTATGTTACAAGACATTCAACGAATCAAATACCACATCAAACCACAACATATCATGCAATACCCTATACCATACCATACACCATATCCTAGACCATACCACATACTGTACGAACCTGTCTCTTCCTCTGATAGCTGCCGAGCAGTCCATTGATCGGAATAAGCAGAATCATAACAGTGAATCCTGCGAGGACGGAGACTCCGAGCAGATCCCAGAGCAGCACGGTGGCCAGGCAGATCTGAAATGGAGCTGACCAGACTGACCATAGATATCCGGTGGCATCCTGAAGGCGCTGGGCATCGACTGCCATCAGGTTGACTATCTCTCCGACCGTGCTCGTCTTGCGTGCCTCGTTGCTCATCATCAGCGCCTGCACAACGGTCACCCAACAGTCACTCAGCCACAACTCAAGCAAATCAGCTAAGCTCTAAGTAACCAGCAAAAATCAATCAAATGATTAACAAATCAATACCCAAATGACACAACAATCATCTGCATTAAAACAAACAACCAAGTGCCATGCTTAACAATCCATAAAATAACTGATATCTGTGGTTAATTGTAAATATAAGTCACAAATAATCAACCAACAAATCAGAGCATAAATTTATGCAACTACAAAAGAATATATACACAGCATCTTTTAGGAACATCTAGTGAAATGAATCGAATCTCAAGCAATCATCTATCAATCAGTTACAATCACTTTAAATTTACGAATTCCGTTCAATCCGCCGTAGAAGTCGAGTGTATCAGCGCCGAGCTCACCGAGTGCCTCCAAGTAAACAGGCGCTATATGAATTTGTCTTTACAATACACTGAGCCTTGACGCAGTCGTTGGCAGAATATACCTTAGTGTAGACCAGGGAAATGACGGCAGCCTTGATCCGCATTCCGACGCCCATTCCAATGTAGAAGACCTGATGGAAGAAGAAGGAGTTGACCACTGAATAAACAAAGAAGAGGATTGCGTACAGGTAGCCTTTCCATTCCTCCTCCTGCAGGTCTTCAGTGTATTCAATCAACAGCCTGCAAAAGAACAACTGTTGTGACTTCAATAGCACCTTAATAATTGCTCAAATGCAGAAGTAAGTAACTAAGCAAGGCATTTGTTAACATGCCATAAGTCCATCAACTGAGTGAGGAATTCTAGGCACCGGTGGGTCACAGCAGTCAGACAAGAAAAGTAGGAACACAGCATAGCATTTCCCGCATGGCTCTTAGGCCTCCAGTGGCCAGCAGCACATTATAATCTCAGTCAGGATTCCTGTCTCATCTGACTGCTACAGTGTTTGCTTCTGATACTCGCCATATATTATGTGTTGTTAGAGTTTTGAAAGGATTTGTAACAGAATGATGTTAGCGGAGCTGAAAATGGTCTGAAAAAGTATTAATTAGCGACAGTAACTACCAAAGCCATCTAAAACGAAAACTGCAAAACAACGATAAAATATGAGCCAGAGGATAGCTCTAATGATGACAACAGCCTGATGATTGGCCTAATTGAGGACAATGATAGTCTGAAATCATTACAACTGCCAAATCACGGTATTGAAGTATGAAAATTGCTACAGCTATAATATTATTTTAAAACTATTAGTAGCAAATCTATCTAGTAACAAGAATCAATCAATGATGAAGGACTCAGAGATCTTATCTTTGAAGCTTCACATAATTATCTGCACAGTAAACCAAGTCATAATGCACTGATCCAACAACGATTTCTCACCGAGTCTAATAAAAGAAAGAAGCCATGCAGATGAATTCTAAGAAAACGAACCCTTGCAACACCGGTCCAGCAAATATCAGAACATCACAGACGAGCTTAAACGAATGAGACAGGAGAAGCGTAGGACCAAAGACCTTGGCAAGCACGAGCAACAGCGAAGGCTCACGCTTCGGTCTAGACTTTTCATTAACATCTATGGCTCTGTGATTTGGCTCAAATGAGTTCATGAGAAGCAGAGTCGACTCCAAGGAGGCTTCTCGAGTCTCCGAGTTAAGCCAAGCGACTGCACTTTGCATCCTCGAGTCAAAAACATCTTTTTGGAGTGCGACATCTTTTGGCGTCACAAACGGAGCCCTATAAGAATCATTATTGTCATTTTTCTTAATTTTTATATTTTTAACATGGAGAATAAAATCAAGAGGGTGCAGAAATAATACCTATGCAAGGCAGACTGTATTCTGGAACGGCTAATCTTTGCAGATAGCTGGCTATTATTGTTTTTGTTATTATAATTACTTCAGCATTTATTAAGCTCCACAATCTAATGACAAAGCATAAGTGGATCGTACTGAGCAACTGTACATGAAGCACTTGCTCAAAGTCCACATAAAGTAATCCCTCATGGGAGGTTCAAACTTGCACACTCTGCATTTCTGCATTAAAAGACACTAAAACCAACCGGCTACCACACCACTATAAAAAATTAACAGTCCATGAGCTGTGGCAAGAAAACTTCAAATTTTCCTATGAAACCGAAGCAAAACATGTAAGAGCTACCCCAGGGTATAACCCCTCTCAATAAATAAGCCGTTTTCTTGTGTACTGCAAGTACTGTAAGTTTGTGTACTGTAAGTTTCTCGTGTACTGCATTGCATCGTATACTGATTGACCAGTTGATGTCCATCGTGTTTACCAGTGGCATCTTTGCAACTCTGCCTTCCAGGCTCTTTCCAGCTGGGGGGCATTGTTGCAAGTGAGGTCACGAGGGTTCGGCTCCCAGATGTCCTCGTCATTCAAAGTCTTCTTGTAGCCCAGCATAACCAGCCTGAAAATTACATCAACATATACCAACAACGTTTTTCAAGCTCAAAAGGACCCACAAAAACTCTAAACTCTTCAGAAAGTTTAAAACCAAATTAAGATGTAAAGTCCAGGTAGGCAACATATGCACAAATTCAGAAATTGTAATGTATGTAAGTAAGAATGTGTGTACATGCAGGTGTGTATGTTGACGTATGAATGTCTTATGTATTGATGTATGTGCATGTGAATCTTGGTAAATTTCAATAACACGTGTTACAAACCTCTCAAAGCCATTGAAGCCCATAAGAGATTTCCTTATAAGGTGCTATAAAAATGCCCACATATATACCTACCAACATGCCTACACACACACACACACAAACACACACACACACATAATGCACTACAAGATAGAAACATTCAAAAGCAACCTCCAGTTCCTTAACAGTCAAAAAACTATATAAATAATCTCCTCGTATATCCTAAAAAATATCCATATCAAATATTCTGCAGCCATGTGCAATTTAAATCAAAAACTTAATTTCTTATTTCTTATTCGACTGAAAGAGGCCCCACCAACGTTAAAGCTGAATATGGTTAGATATTTTTAGACAAAGAACTCACCCATTGAGCCACCAGAAAGTGATACGTGACAAAAATGATGCCTGGATCTCTGGACAGGGTTTCTAAAAAGAATATTATTACAATTATTATTGTTATTATTATTACTATGCATTTATTACATGCACAAGGTCAGTAAATCTGAACCTGAGGCGCAAAGCATTTGTGAGTGAAGGACTTGCTAACTTGCAGTAACCATTTAAAGCGAGGATCGAACCCATACTCTCCGCAGTACAAGATGGACACAGCTAGTCATCTAAAAAACTCCCATGACTTCTATGGTGCCCAGTATCCAATGCATAAAATTAAGGTACCAGACGACAGTGCACAACCCAGTTCCACGTACATCCTCAGTTAAGGTCAGATCACAGTAAGGTACTCATGTAGAGGGCATAAAACAACAGAGGGATAAAGGGCCTCTTACAAGTTCTCCTCATACATCTATTTTATTTACACTCATTGCGAATGCTAGTTCATAAACAAAATCATACAAAGACATCTGATCTGAATGTAAGCAACAGAACCTTTCTAGCCCTCCTTCTTCTATGGTAAGTGCAAAATACCACTGAGGAAAGATAAAGCTCGTCATACCTGGCTCCATAACATACCAGTTTAACACAACACAGTGAAAGAAATATTTATATAGCACCAGAATTAAGCCTTCAAAGTAGCTAGCTTTGCTCATGAACAGCAGAAATTACATGGAAAGTCAAAATAGATAAATTTCCACAATTACTAGATTAGCTCATTAAAAAACTAAGTCACCTTTTGATGTGAATTATTCTGTGCAGGTTGGCGTTCGGCAAAACTATACAACACAAACTGAACGAGAACAACCGAGTAGAATAGAGAAAACGTCGTCATTCGAAATATGTCTTCCACGAAACCCTGTTCAGGTGACAGCAATAATTAGAGTAATGAGACATCGGTCTTATGAATAATCTCACGCTACATAATTAACACAATGACCTTTTCTCGTCCTCATCACCATCACCATCATCATCACCATCATCATTTTGAGTTTATCATTCTCTTAATGTTAAACATCAACTTCTTAATTCATCAACATCACTGCCTGCTAAACATTCATCACACAATCCACAGTGATCAACAACGAATCATGACATCATCAGTAACACGAGCACACTCGATCATCCAAGTGAACGTGAAAAATCTGGTCACCAGCTGATCTTGCCATCTGACCTGTTTCATGGCGCGGTAGATGTATGAGTGTAGTATGAAAATTCCAGCAACAAGATAAAGGAAGTAGAAGAGGAACAAAACTCCTGAAGTTATTATTCTTTTTCTGCGCTCGACTTTGACGAGACCAACTGCTAACAACTGAAGAGAAAATCATTACACAGGGGGTAACTCTGTAATGCTTCAGCACTCAAAATCCCAGGTTAAGTCAAGAGAACCACACACACACACACGCACACACACACACACACACACACGCGCACACACACACACACATACACACACACGCACACATATATATATACAACCAGTGTGTGTATATATATATTAGGAGGCAATGATCATGCAAACCAGCTCAAGCAGCTTGATTCATGTTTGGTTTTAAGGTGAGGATAACATATCAGGCTAACAATTCAACAAAATTTATAATTTATAATTGTTATTCTTGAATTTTTTCTAGTGCCATTACTAAATATGATGAAGTCAGTCAGAGTAGGCAATTATTATTTCAGCAAGAACTTCCTTCAGATCCTTAAAGATTATAAGAGTGAATTAATGTAACGACTGATTGGTCAAAAGCTCTACATGAATGCATAAGGCGCTGATCGTAACTGCTAAGCAAAACTGTCGGACAAATTACCATCCAGGCTAAAACACAACACTAATTAGGCCAAAAAACTCACAGCGTGAGGACCCAAGATTAAGCAATGGTGTCTCAAGTGATGAACTTACAAATGTTAAAGTCCTTATCAAAGGTGAAACAATGATTATAAGAGGAAGACTGTTTCCACTGCTGATAAACTCCACTGAGCCCTTCATCAAGTCCACGAAACTCAACAAAAGAAGCAGGAAAGTCAACGTCTGCAGTTGAAAGCACAAATCAGACATCAAAATAGAATGCACCACAATTCAAAATGCAGATGTTTTTGGGTGAACATAAATCGATGTCACAGGCATTATCAAAACTGTGTCCATAAATTAGATTCTAATGACCAGATATTAGATTAGCTTACCTCAGCCTCCATAATATTACCAAAGAATGTGTTAGCTTAGCTTAAAATACTTTACCCAACCAAACCTCATCTCCCTATAGCAGGCAAAACACGTTATAAACAGTTGACTACAGATAGCTTGATATTTCTTAAGGCAACACTGAGCAGAAAAGGTGTGGAGATACAGTGCAAGGAAGGCAGCAGATGACGAGGGAATCAGCTGCCGTCAAAGCCAACAAAAACAAGACAACAACAATCAGACTGCTGATAATAGTTGTTCGCATACTAGGCACGCAAAGTCCGTAAGCCATGTAAAAGCCTGCCATCACAAACACAAAAGTTTACACACAGACACTGTATAGCTATTCTTCCTCTTCCCCTTATCTCACTTTTCGGTTCAAATACAAACACCATCCACCACAGCCGTCTGACGGTCTACCTGCCAAAATCTTGGTTCTTGACTTGGAACCGAACCCTTCCTGCATATCAAATAGGTTTGACTGAGCACCTGTAAATAAGCTGTTTCTCGCGACTTAGCTTTCACTGAGCGCTGTAGAAGTCTCGAGCTTACGATTATGAATATCTTATGCTCCAGATCATCAGCCGTTGTTTGCCGGACTCTTAATGCACAGTAGGCCTACTCTATACTAATTGAGAAACTCAATAAGCAGTTTTCATAATGAGATTTGTGTTAAAAAGACTGCATACTTACTAATTTGGCAACATGGAGCTTGGTCTTGGGAAGCTGGTCCTTGGGAAGACGTTGGAGGTAGTAGGCATAGGGAGGAAGCAGGACCCACAGGAAGCCACATGGCAGCCATGCAACAACTGTCTGCTGGAAACATAACGTTAAGTCCGGATGGTCCGTGTTCCATGTCAGGTTCACATCCTAAAATGTGCACAGAATTAAATTAGTTTGGAATTAACAATAAATATGTTCGCCTCGGCTTCACAGTTCCTTGCTGCAAGCGCAAAATAAGTATTCAACACAAGTAACACGGGGACCTTAAATGGCGTGGCACCCATTCAAAGAGGCAGCGCTGGTGAAGTTTCTCACTCGATTAATTCATTGAAAAATAGCAGGGTCGAGGCCATATATAAAACGTCTATATTTACATTAATTTAACTCTATAAATTTGAACGTATTTTTATAGAGCCTTTATTCTATCTTTTCCTCGGCATCTTCGTATAACACGTGACAGATCACACAGTCAGCGCCGGGTGATGTGTGATACTTACGGTGTGGGAAATTAATTGTGTACATTGCGCTGTTGATATGTCACGCAATCTGTTAGCCCTTAGGGTTGAGGTTAGGGCAGTGGCCCGGGAAGTGTTTAAAAGTTGTGTGAGCCAACCTCAGCCAAGCACAGACCTAAGGTGGATAAAATTATACATTATATCCGATATAATCTATAAGAATGCTTTGTCATTTTTTGCGACCACACTAAAAGGATATTTCGTCACTTGCAAAATTTGTGACGTAATATCAGAGTATATATCACTGTATTATATTTATAGTATCAATATTTGTTCAGTGGCATAATTAGGTAGATATCGCTTTTGCCCAAAAAAGTTGTGTGAGCATGCTCCTGCATAGGCGTCACATAGCCAAAACTTGTGAGCACCTGCGCCTTTAGCCCCATGGCTCCCGGGGCTCTCGGTTAGGGTTAGGGTATAATAACGCGTATTGTATAAAATCCTGCAGATGCACTCAAGTACCCGTGTGCATTCCAAGACCGAAATAGTTAGGCCTACAGCAATTTATGAAAATTTAAGTCGAGGCCGTCCATTAACCACATTCGAGCGAGGCTATATTATTCGAGAAGGAGACGCGATCAGTCAGTTTCCATTTCCAGCAGAAACTTAAGCCTACATGCTGCATCGCATTTTATTCTCTTGCCCCTTAAATGTAACTGTAAACGTGTTTCTATAGCGATCGGATGCGGATGACCTCGACCTATTCATTTTTCAATGAATTTATCAAATGAGGTTCTTCACCACCGCCGCCCATGTGAACGGGCGCCACGCCACTTGAGGTCCCTCTTAGGTTTAGACGCCCCGGCCCTGTAGCCAAGACCTAGGCAAGTAGGCCTACAATGGAATTAGATTACGTTGCTAAGTTTTAGCGGACATAGGGCCTATTTCTATAGAAGACCCTTTAGAAACCCATCCAAGAAACATACCCAAAACTTTCCTCCGCAGAATTCCTCGAAACCGGAGTCGTGAGTGACGTTGCTACCGTACATAGCGAGATATCCCTCCAACAGTCTTTCCCTCGGAGGGAGATCTTTTGTATTGCGTAGGTTCAACTACGTATTTGCCGCAGCAGCAACGCTGTCACTCTGCGTTTGCGGCTCTTAGAATTGTAAAGCCAGAGGTTCAGCTTGGCAACAACTTGACCTTCGACGAGATGACACAGCAGTTGCACTTACACCGCACCCCTCACTCACTCACCCTCTTCCGATGTTTTAATTACCCCCGCCGCCCACCCGCCACTCCTTTTCGTTATCTATCTTGATTCGTTGATACAGAACTTCAGTTCTATCTAGTAAAGAAGTTTTCGACTTTGAACTCTGCTCTCTACGTTCACTGGTCCACTGTCTGTGTGTGTGTGTGTGCATAAAATGCCCATTCCGACGCCTCCTAGTAGACCTACTGGTAGCGTGTCATTGTCTGTCTCTGTCCGTCCGTCTGCCCGCCTGATTCGTCTAGGGGTAAACAGTCTCTAAACAGAACTATAGCTCCATCTACCGCGCTCTTAAGGGTTAATCATTATATACGCTGCGCACCCTAAACTGATGGCGGCTTTTCCAACCGCTTTCGAGGGCGGGTCCGAGGAAGGCACTTCGTCCATCCCCCGCGTATTTTCAGAATTGGAGGGGCTGCTGAAATCATAACTTAGGTTGATATTTGTGTATGCACTTAGAGGGCTGACACTCGATCAATGATTTTAAAATATAACGGGTTATAAAATACTTAGAATCATAAACGACATTAAAAACACCATGGTCCAGAAACTGGATCTAAATTGTAATGACTATCAGTTTCCTGGCCATTGGCCCTAAGCAGAAGATGTTCTCTAAGTAAATAACTAAAAAACGATCGTTTGTTATTACAAATGTCAACGAAAAATCGAAGTATTCTACGCAGATGCACTAAAGAGAGAACTGCAAGCAGATGAGAAAACGAACAGTTCTATCGTTAACTACAAACGATACGGGACGACATACAGCGTCGTCGTCAGGCTAGAAAACGCATGAAGCAACTGGAGCGTCGTGCACGTAGTGCGTGTGTGAGTGCGTGTGTGTGTATAGAATGGTTGTCGACTCATTCTGTCCAGCTAAAAATGCACAGCATCTCTTAAATGCCATGCAGGATTGTTAGAAGGAAAAATGTAAGATCAGACTGTCTGCCCTTCATACCAACCTAGCAGTCTGCAATCAGATCACAGTGCATGCTGTCGAGTGTACCGCTGGGGTGAGGAGAAGCACAAATCATTCGGATCTGTGATTCTTTAATGTATGCCGACAACTGCTCTGAAAGCTCGCTTCGACATAAAAAATCCAAGAAAGGTCCGATGCTAATTAGTCCAATTATACAATGAACTCAAATCTAAAAACGGACTCCTGACTCCAGCCAACAGATAGACATGCAACATATGTATGAATGTATGTATGTGTATATGCTGGAAAAATACAATCACACAAAAAGACACCAAGACACACACATCAACGGACAAGGACAGAATGACAGAGTGCCACAGACTCACACAAACACTCGTTTGGGAGCAGAGACAAAGTCATGCAAAGATTCCAACAGCACAACTCGTACTCGTAGAAACATTTACAATGATTCACACAAAGCCAAAGAAACACAAAAACACACAGACACAGAGAGAGAGAGAGAGAGAGAGAGAGAGAGAGAGAGAGATAGAGAGACGTACAAGTGAAGATGTAATAATTATCGTACCCGCACAGCCTAATGCAGGACAACATACGGCTGTGACCACAAAACATTCGGACAGTTTTACTGTAAATCTTTTAATAGATAGTATCGAATGAATATTGAATAAAGACTTCAAGCAAAAGTAAAACCCGGTTCAACGATCACTGCTGACATTTTAGACATTCACTGAGTAAACTACTCACATCAACTGTGAAAGGTGGAGGGCACTGGTCTCCGTGGCCCCTCTGCCTCTCGAGATATTTCAATCTACCGTCAGCAGTTTCTCAACATCAAATAGTTCACCACAATTTTACATGACTCTGAAATAATATAAGAAATAAAGTGACTCAAAAAACCAGCAGAAAGTGTTAGGTCTTACGAATGTGGCTGAGTTGAATTTCAGTCTTAAAGCAAATTCTCTTGCTCCATCCTATCTGTTCTCTCTCTCTAAGTCTCTGCTTGTCTCTCTCTGTTTCTCTTTCCTACCTCTATCTCTCTTCACCCTTTCTAACTTCTCTCTGCCTCTGCCTGTCTCTCTGTCTCTGCCTGTCTCTCTGTCGTCTTTCTGCTCTCTCTATCTCCCTCTCCATCTTCTATCTTATCTCTGCGCTTCTGCCTGTCTATCTCGGTCCAAACTCCTGGAACTTTATGACAAAACAAAATTAAAGACAAAACAAGACCAAAACAACATCGATTAAACAATGACCAGCATAAAGCAATTACCATTAAACAGCTTTTGACCAATTAATTAATTAGGCAACAAACCGTGCAATTTAAACTACCAATTACTTCCCGAAGTACGTTCTGATATGCAACAGCATTTTATCCTAATTCAGATCTATTCGCTCCAATTGTTGGCATCTTACAGTGAACGCCGGCAACAGATCAACTTCTCTTACTTCTACAGAAGTTCATTCCACACATGATTAGCAGCAACACCTAAACTACAAACATCAGAAGTTCTATACTAACAACAGCTGAAATAATTACATTAATAATAATACTAATAAGTATCACGATTATAGTAATACAATAATAATAAAAATACTAAAAACACTTGAAATTAATAATAATATTCATAGTCATTATAGTTGTTGTTATGATTATCAAAATGATCACAAACGGTCATCATCATCGCTTTATTCATCATCATTATTGTCACTGTATTTACATGATGTCAACTGAAAATTCATGCTACACATTTTCATGATCAAAAACAACCAATGGATTACAGCTGTGGAAATTACTACCTTAACTGTCAGATAAACAATCTGACTGATTATCAACTAATTCCTCAACCAAGACATCGATTCCCATTGCCACGTAAATGTAAGATGACGCTGTACGCAGAGGAACATTTGTGCAGCACCATTATGTGATGCTGTTCCCCCCCAATGCATCAAAAGCGCGTCCTGCATAAACAGAACCCTTGAGTAATGAACCAATGTTGCATTAATGCTGACAGAATCTAACAGAAATTAAGAAATGCCAGCACATTCGAACATTTCAATCCCACCTTTTGAAAGCCTCTGAGAAGCACCTTGGCAATGTGAAAATATTGCAACCTGCTCGAAATCACACTTAAACATAACACAGCTCTACTACTGTCACTGTACTCTCACTGCAATATCAAGGAAAAAAGTGTATCATGGTGCTGTATAAATATTAGCTCTTCATTAAAATATTGGCAACGGAAGTCAGCTATCAACGTTATTGCAGTAAATAAACAGACAATTTAGAAATCTACGAGAACCCTACAAACAGATTCCAGCGCATCAAACGGAAGTAGCAGTTCAGCCATTAAACTCAGAAGTCTAGCCCCTCTGAATAGATATCTCAAACGGACACTACAAAAATGCTCCGAATGAATGAATGAAGTCAGCCTATCCAGTGGTTGGAATGGTAAGTTTGTCAGGAAGTGCCTCAGCCAAAACTTCCCTCAAACGTACAGCAACACCACAATCTCAACAACTACCTAGTTGCTAATGGCAAGTAAACGATGCGTCTCCACTTTATCTCACTTGGCCAAACTTCCAGAACATCATGCATCTGTTTGACATATGCGCTGAACCACACCCTACTTCACAGACAGCCTAAATCAATCACCTGCAAAAATACACACTGAAAAAGTTGCCAGAAAACATCCAAGATACTAAAATTCTGAGCTGCAAGACAACAAAAATCGTATTCTGGGAGTTACGGTCAAGTCTTCGCATTTTTCAGGCAGTAAATGATGTCGTCTTTAGTAAGTAGTCCACAAATCGTTTGACACAGTCTGAGGAAACTTCATGTTTTGGCACCATTTCTTATTCCAGTTGACTCCAATCACAAAACAGACTTAACGACTTAACAGGTATGAAGGACGAGGAAGGGGGTTAGAGGAAACCAGCAATTTGCTTCTGCATGTAGTTGCATCACGTTGTTGATGTTCGGGATTTCTCTTTGATGTAGATCTGTTCAAGAAGCAGCAGCAGGAGCAGAAATGTTAAATTCGTACAACTGTGACTCATCACAATACTAATAACTGCAATGCATGTTCCAAAATCCATTAGCTCTTCTAAACCTTCTGAAATTTAAACTTGTACAGCTTTCTATCTTTCTAGCATATGCATATTAGTAACACACTGCAAGTAATCACTGAAGCTACTGTGATTATAGTTTCAATAATACTAATGCTGTCTGTCTGTCTGCCTAGCAGCCTACTCCCATGTGTAGTCACAGGGTCTACAATGTGCTGCCAGACTGTTCATCTACACAAGGCATTTCGTTATGGGCCAAGGGTTAGCCCCAATCATTTATGAAGGGTTAGCCCCGATCATTTATGAAGAGTCAACCCCGGTCATTCAGAAAGGGTTAGCCCCGATCATTTATGAAATGCCTGTTTTACAAATAGTCCTCAGCCGTATGGCACCCTACACAACTAATTAGATGGTGATGATTACTTAATACGATCAGTTTTATTTTAATCGTCAAAATCAAAGTAATAAGTTCTGCATCATTAATTAATATTAGCGTAATACTGTCTTCACTAATTAATAACTTTTCGCACCTCACTCAGTATAACCCACGACTGACTGGAACTCTGAACAAAGAGTCGCATGATGTCGATGGCTCCAAAAGACTCGGGCACGACGCCTTCAACGAGTCCCGAGTCCCCATCAAATCTGTTGATTACGTAGAATCCGTCTTCCGCTCGTGGAAAACCGGTGACCGGACTGGAGTTCTCGAGAACTGCACCCGACTGACTCGGCAGAATTTCCACGGTCGTGTTGTAGAATCGATCGCCCGGATGCTCTGGGTTTCCACTTCGGAACAAGTACCTAAGCACAACACAGTCAGTCTAGAGCAAGTAGCCAAAATTCATTCATTTAAGATATTCATATAGCACCAGTTTGCAGTATGGGTCAAGGCCTTTGCTAAAGGTCAGTGTCAGGGAAGAACTGACCCTAACCCAACTGCACAGAACAAAACAGCTGCTCAACCAATCAGCCACTGAGTCAAACTTTCATTACAACAGAATTTGCAACAAAAGTGATTAGATTAGAACAGAATAAGAAGTGATTTGATCAGAATGGAATCTATAAGCCAAAGTCTTCAGACAACATGCTTACTCAGAAAACAAGTTTTGATACGAAGCGAGGGACATGGAGCTAAAATTAGTTGAGCTTCATGAGCAGGGACCCTTTATAGCACAACCTCATCATAATCCAAAATGTTACAACGAGTATCCAGTCGTATGAACTATAGCAGCACATGAGAAACTAATGAACACTGGCAAACTATTTGGGTTAGGGTCAGCAGGGTCACTATGACCAATGTTCCTCTTGGGTTCACTCTTTGACCTCTATCGATCCATGTAACTTTGGCATAAAGTGTTCTGCATTTTTTGGGACCATTAAAGCATCTGAAACTGAAAAAAGCTGCAACGACTAAACAGATTAGACGAGCTACAAGAACATTCTGGTCTGATGCTCAAAAATACCAACTGCATCAGCAACTGATAGCTTTCGTCAGCGGGTCTTACATTTCACATGCGTCTGAACGGCTGACTGGCTGTGGCCAAGTCCTAAGCAACAACACTGACAGTCCATCTGACCAGAGACAACTAGAAAAGAGCAGTCTTAGTAAGAGCGCTTACTTTTCAACAACGATTGGAGGTATGAACTTAATTGTGACTGTATCCCCGTACTGAGGGAGAACGCCCCAGAAGAAGACTTCACCCATGTACGCTCGGTCGAGGCTGTATTGCTCGTACACCCTCAGGCTGGTTGAAACTTCAGCATTTGGATTGAAATGTGGACGGTGCATCACGCCCTTTCCAAAGTCCTTGTCCTGGAAACAACATCAACATTGTAACAAAATGATGACAATATGTCTATAACTACAAGTGGGAAATAACATTATCATTGTAAATGACAATGATATGTCTGGAACTACAGCTTAGAATGTTAACCGTTGTTAAAAACAAGGCACTAAATCAGATTACTACATTTATCAGTTACCCATCACAAGACCAGCCCCATGCATCATGGGCATTTACAACACACAGTTAGGAATGAGCCGTGTGCAGTTTAACTGCCAACTGACCTTTAGCTTCTGAACTTTGCCCTTTAACGACGAATAAGTTCCAATGTGTTGAAAGAGCGACGGCTTGTAGCGATGCCGAACCTCGGCCATTGATCGCTGGCAGTGTTTCTAAGACAACAGTGAAATAAGCAGTTATTTGCGTACAATGTTAACAGGTTAACATTAACAGGATGTTGCTGGGGCAACATTACATTAGCATTACTCTTTGCAACAACCGTGCAAATTCAGACTCGCCATTTCTTCAGCATCCAAAGCTCAAAGTCAAGAGAATGAGCTCAATTTCAGCTGAATTTTGTCGAAAAAGGCCAACAACAACCAAGCCAGGCATAGCTTTCCCATGTGGTTGAAAATATTCTGTTTGCATTAGGCAGACAGAACATCACTGTCCTGAAGAGGCAGTACATAAATTGGCCATTACATTACATTTAGGTTACAATTCACTGCAGCAGATTACGCTTGAAGACAGCAAAAATGAGCACTGACGTTGTCCTTCTCTGGATTGCAGACTTTGACGTAGAGCAGATGGTCAAGGAGCCAGTCCACCGGTTTGTCCTTGTGAAACATCAGAAA
The DNA here is from genome assembly GCA_964023275.1 of Norana najaformis. Lineage (NCBI taxonomy): Eukaryota > Metazoa > Annelida > Clitellata > Crassiclitellata > Hormogastridae > Norana > Norana najaformis. The sequence goes on from OZ029918.1 coordinate 97,092, forward strand.
GAACTCGATGATAAATGGCAAATCAGTCGACTTGAACAGTTTCCCTGTGAAAGAAAAACACAAATATCTTTTCCACATATTACACACTTTTCTCAAGTGTACAACTCTGTTTCTGAAATTCAAAACCATTCATGTCGCGTGAAAATACAGCAAGTCATTGAGCTAAGAACTGGGCTGTCTTGTTATTCTACAGCTGAAGGAAAGAATAAAGCTATTTATTGATGCATATTTAGTCTTGACTAAGCCGTCAGCTCATCAGCTTAACTGTTTGTGGTTTAGCTGAGGAAGATTTTCCAGTTGCAGGGCTGGGGCTGATCAGCAGAGTCAGTTATCAATATCCAAGATAACAGATAACATGTCTGATTGCACCATCTGACATCCACATCTACGTTCTCAACTTCTCACCCTAACCCTAAAGCTTTCCTTCTTACCCTAAACCTAACCCTAACCTTTACCTAACCCTAACCTTTACCTAACCCTTTCCTTCCTACCCTAACCCTTTCCTTCTCACCCTAGCCCTAACCCTTTCCTTCTTACCACAAACCTAACCTTTTCCTTAAGTGTGTGCTGATACAAAAAAACTAACTTCAACAAAACGAAAAATGAAAAAGCAGCTTTGTGAAGTTTCACCTATGAAGCCAAGATGTGAAAACTCGAGCAAGATCCAGTCATTCAACTTCTGGTTCAAGGCGAAGTTTTTCATGATTGTGAGATAGCCTGGCTTAGTTATGACATCATCTTCCAACTAAAAATATCACAGATCAAAACTGGTGACAGCAATAATAATAATAAAAATAAACGATGGACAGGATTTTATGATGATGATGATGATGACAAGAGTAAATATGAGTCAAATGTAAACGTAATCGAATAACTGAGAAATGAAGAACCTGGAAATTCGTGAAGTGCCTTCAAAATGACTGATTCGCATACTGGATGATATATCGGTACTGGCAAGAAGAAAAAAGCAGAAAAGATTCCGAATGTGAATTACGTTTTAAGAGTTGTATAAAGTAACAAAGCACTTTAATGTGTCAATCAACGTATTCAGAATGCAGCATAATGTCTTAATGAGATGATAAGAGGATTAAGAAGACATTAGTCTCCAGCACAGACAGTGATCCACTGACTGGACAACACCTTCCTCACGAGTTGCCCGGCTTCATAACGTTAGTCTTTCACAAAGCACCAAGATTCAAAGGGCAGAGGCAGGAGATGAGGTCAAAGGTCAGAAACTGATACATGAGCCACAATGTCTAAAAAATGTGTAACGGATGTGAAAGAAGAACGAATAAGATGAAAGTGAACCTGAACGTAGTAGGTTCCACGGCTACGAGCGTACATCATGAGGAATGTGTAGTCCAGATTCTGCTTAGTTCGCCATCTGTTTGTTAGGAAAAGAAAGAAATTATGTCAGGCATACGTGATAAACAAGAGCCAAAACTCAGACTTTCTAGTGGCTGAAATGTACAATGTTAACAGGTTAACATTAACAGGATGTTGCTGGGGCAACATTACATTAGCATTACTCTTTGCAACAACCGTGCAAATTCAGGCAAGCTGCCAACCCACAAACATCCATTTGACAAGCCCAGTGAATGCTGAATGTGCAAAGAGTGATGACTGAAAGTCTTTGCTTTCATCTAGATGCACATTTAGATGATGCCAAAAGGGTTAAGGAGAGCAAGAGGGAGGGAGAGAGAGACAGACAGAGAGACAGACAGAGAGAGAGAGAGAGAAAGAGAGAGAGATAGATAGATAGAGAAAGACAGAGAGAGACAGACAGACAGACAGAGAGAGAGAGACAGAGGATAAACTACTCACTTGACTCGTTCCATTGTATCTCCAAATTTGTCCTTGAGATCATTCATGTTTGCGTAGAAATTTGGTGAAGGAGCGATCACTTCAAGAAGACCGAGGCCCATGGCATCCGAAAACCTGTCGATTACTTTACAAACTTAACGACTGCTCTTTCTGACGATCTGCTATGCTCAGACCATGTATCTCTATTCTCCTATCAACCATCAGCACATCTAGACATCTATGTGACATGGTTGAATATGTGACATACCTACTCTTGGCCGTTTCCCCGACCACCATGCAGGGCTTCAACTGGTTTCTATTTGCCCCTTAGTCTTACTCAACACTGATGACAATTGCTGTGATGGCCATTCTGTCTATGCTCCCAAAGAAGTTGGTAAATTAGAGACTCAATCAAAATAGATAATCCTGTGACTATTGTTTTGCCAGCACCAAAAAAACATCTGTTTCAAAAGAAACAGGGACAGAAAACCAGAGCACAGCAGCAGCAGCAGCAGCAGCAGCAGCAGCCACCAGCAAGTAAGTAAGTAAGCAGTAAGTAAGACATTTGTTAACACGCCCTATGTCCATCGGCTGAGCGAGGAATCGTAGGAAGCAGCAGCGTAGCCAACACAGGTCCAAGTGTTTCGTTAAAAACTGACAGAAGAGCACCATCATCAGAGCTGACTTTGAAATCAAAGACCCCAAAGCATTTCATTGTTACTGAATATTGCCAATATATCCTTCTAATCAGATAAAGCAATTCTTCTTTAGTTAGACTGATGACACTCTGTGAAGACACAAAAACTTGCCTAGATTTGATATCATCAACTGTTTTCTTTATATATTCTTGGTCTTCTTTCTGAAACAGAAAATCGCAATAATTGATTCGGGCATAATGTTAGAAACTAAATTCACATAATTCAATGTGATTGTTGATAAAGTTTCAGTTTCAACTTCACACAGTCTTGTAGTTGTAATGCTCAATAATGATAATGATAATAATAATGATGATAATGATGCTCATAATAATAAAAATAATAATAATAAATAATAATTTTAAAACCTATTAATAACATCATTATTGCTTTTAATATTTTTAAACCCAGTGGATCGTATCCCAAGGACGAGACAGAAATTAGGTTAAACCGACTATCATCACAGGACAGACTCCATTTACTAAAATCCTATTTGTATTTTGTGAAAACAAATCTAGCAGCCATATTTACTGAGTACTAATACTACTAATCTAATTACTGCTATCAAATCAGTAAACATGGTGATTTATTTTGACGGCAGCTCAGAGACATAGGCCTATGTGTCTGGCCATAAGTCTAGCATCTTCCTATAGGCCTATGTGTCTGGCCATCAGTCTAGCATCTTCCTATAGGCCTATGTGTCTGGCCATCAGTCTAGCATCTTCCTATAGGCCTATGTGTCTGGCCATCAGTCTAGCATCTTCCTATAGGCCTGTGTCTGGCCATCAGTCTAGCATCTTCCTATAGGCCTATGTGTCTGGCCATCAGTCTAGCATCTCTTAGGAATGTCACAGAGGCAGAAATGACTCAATGAACAATGCTTGTAAAAACTTGCTTTTTAAGTTATTCAAACAGACTCAGCATTTACTCTTCGTAATCATAAGCTCAAGAGATCTACAGAGCCCAATGAAAGCTAAGTCGCGGGAACCAGTCTATTCACCGGTGCTGTCAAAACAAAATCGATAGACAGAAAGTGGCAGAAAGTGTTCGGTTCAAGACCCAAAAGAGACAGGCAGGCAGACAGTCAGATGACTTCTAGTAAATAATCACAGAATAATATTCTTACATGGACACATTTAACCATAGAAACTGCGTGAGGAAGTAATACCTCAGCCACAAGGACAACAATGATGACATCAAGTCGTTCATCATCACTGAGGCTCTCTATAAGTGACTGCAATGTCTGCGGCAGATAGCTCTCTTGCTCCCGTTTGATTGTTGGCACTCCGATCACAACCGAAACTGTCAAGCAAATTTTACACACATACTGCATAACGTAATTACAGTCAGTGTATAATACATTACATGTACACAAAGCCTATGAACAAAGAGCCAGGTTGAATCATGAGTTATTCAACGTAGCATATCATGGCACCTGAGACCCGGTTAGTCAAAACAACAGCAGCATTTCACAAGTGTAGGACGAGCATAAGAGGTGTACAAGAAGCATAGACCGTGAACAGCAACCAGTCCAATCTACATTCCAATAACCCCTTTCTGCTCGTAAAACTGAGCCTTGAGGTTTGCTCTGCAACTGAATATTCTTTACATAAACGAAGACTCACTAAGTCAAGGATGAACTTCTTTCACTAAAGTCAACAACAACCTTGCATACCATGCATTTCAATGACCATACACTCGTCTGGCATGGTCGGCCATCTGAGTGCCTTGCAAGCAAGGCCAGGCTAAATCCTGACACCTGTGCTGAACTGCTGTGAGGGCATGATATATTTCTACGTAACTTTCAGAGCACCTTGTGTAGAGGTCATGGAATTTTTAGGAAAAGCGAAAAGCACATAAAAATCTAATTCCATATGGCAGGGAGATATTTTGATGAGCAATACAGCCTGCAGTAGAAGATGCCTTACATCACAAAGAGTTTTAAAAAGAGTTCTTTAAGTGTTCATCAGTAAAGGAATCAGACCACTTTCAAGGAGAAACTAGGAAAATTCTTACAAAGTAACAAGACCCACAAGGACCCGTTTCAAAGAATAACCAAAATTTTGCAAGCAGTAATCAGGAAAATTTTCAAAGGGAAAAAATATCAAACAGTAAAAAGGGCAGTTTTGAAAAAATAAAAGGACAATTTTTCCAAGTGACAAAGGCCAGGCTCCTGCTGTGACACTGATTCAATGAATCCTATTTAACAAAAACTACACAATCGTGAATTTCAAAGCAGCATACAAATGCTGCTGCCAGAGATGACGAAATGCCATCAGAGACCACAACCGTACTTCAAGTCAACAACGACTGATGCAAATTGAGGCCAAAAGGATCCATCGAGTAGCAACAGCTCACTGAAGTGAAATACTACACAAACTAACTACTTCAACTAACACTCGACAACATAACAAGTGGCTTAACAAGAAGTGGCTCATTAGGCAATTCACACCAGGCCACTCAGATGTCCTATGGAAGGCGCTGCACAACTGACGACAGACACAAATACTAAGATGCTGCTGCTGCTGCTGCTGCTGCACTGATAACCAACCTCCGGATCTTCCCTGCGAGTACTTGACAGCTGGTACTATGGAGTCCGGTCGGCCAATCAAGTGCGGCAGATAATGAAACATGTTCGGTATACTCATGTCGACATGACTGCTGCCAAGTAGCGACATGTTGACCAGGATGTCTTGAGCCATCCTCGGCAAACTTTCCCCCTCTGCACTCCTGATCACAAAGCAAAGAAAACATCAACAACTGAAATGTGAAACAGAATACAGAGCAATTCAATTCACCAAGGGTCATAGAGTGCCTGTCATGAGTCTTGAACCAAAGGACAATTTCACTCCAAAGAAGAATTTCATACCAAAGAACAATTTCACAACAAAGAACAAGTTCATAGAGGTTAAATACAGTCATCTTAGCATTCAGCCTTTCCCTCCCTCCCTCCACAGCATCCCGGAGTTTTTGCGGACTTCAAAACAAACACATGCACCTTCACTGTTACTCTAATAATTCTTGACCTTACAAAGCATAATGTGGATGGAACTCTTTCTGGATACCTGCAACATATTTATTTCCTACAGGTTTTACCAATGCCTGATGTGACGTAATTTAACGTCACTTGACAATTAATGTAGTGCCTCTTGGAGCCAAGGTTGCTGACGATCAGTGTCAAAGGTCAACTGCCAGAATCCACTAATATATTCCCGTGTCCCTTAGCAGTTATTCAAACAATCCAAATGGATTTTTGCACAAAGTTAACTATGATACGGACGCAAGCTGTCTTCAGTTAAACTGGACAGCAATTGCCGCAGGTTCAGCCTAGAATTAAACACTTGTGCTCTGACGAGACATAAGTGTGTAGCTGTATGCTAAACTGCTACATTAATGTCTACTCTGAACAGAGAATTAGTTTTATGAGCTAAATGGCAGAAAGAAAGGTTGGATCAATTCCTGTGGGACAACAGTCATAAACGAAGCTGCAATCAATTGAAAGCGCATTACCAGATGGCTCGGCCGATCAGTGGCTGTGCACTGGTTCCATATCTTACACAGGGAAACCGCGTCATAAATTAATTCCAACCACCAACCATAAACAGCTGGATCCAATTCTTGATGCACCAGGAGAAAATAGAAAAACCGACAACTGAGCGTCAAAGTTTAGGGCTAGGGTTAACCCTAACCCACTCATCATTCAAAGTTGTTCAGTTGTTTCCGTGGCAACCAACGTCTGCGTTTAGGCTGAAACATCGCACAACCCAAGCACCACCCTCCTTCTAAGAAAGTCTACACCAGAAACCCACTGTAATGCTGTCATTGCAGCCATAACAAGAATTGCCTTATAACAATGCAGTGTTATGATGAGGTCATATGTTACAGCAAACGAAATATGGGGTTTCTGTCCCTGACCGCATTATACCAGAACTCATGTCATAATGAAGCGTGTTATACTGAGTCACTGGTGTATTGCTTTACGAGCATCTACGTTTAGGGTGAAACAGAGGACAACCCAACGACCATCTAGATGTAGAGAAACAAAGGAGCCTAATATATGAACTGTTTTCTTGGCAGCCTCCAGCTGACCGGCTGCAATGCACCGGAATTAAATCGATGACTGTTTTATGCCAATGCATTACACATCACTACTAAAAAAGCTTTAAAACAATTCTGTCCCAAGATTCAAGAATAAGCTGAAGAAGAACAACATATCTGCCGCTGCACGGTTTAATGATTTCCCATCCAAGCGCATAAGGCACACGGATGCATTGCAGGGTATCGACACTGGAATGCACCTCTTGCAAACCGTCCACACATGTCCTGTTCATTCACCAAAGTCTGCAACATGCCATTATTCCTCAGCATCTATGGAAATATCGACCAGACACACACACACACACACAAACACACACACATACATGCGCACGCATGCACACACACTCACTCATCAGTCATAAGACAGAAACAGCAGATACAAAACCCATTGCAACATATGACGTATTTATCTATTTTGACCCAAAGGTCAAAAGGAATGGAAAGTTCATCCTATTTTAACCCATCCATTTTGCCGCTGAGGTCAAGCGTAGAAGCGACCATATTCTACTGACAAGATCAGGCACTGAGACCAAGCTGGTGTGCAAGGCACGACAAACGATAAACCGCTGTAACCGCATTAGACGGACAAGCAACAAGTACAGGAGCAAGTGGAACTGACGCCAAATAGGAGTCAAGAAGGATTCGGAGGAGGAGGAATAAGGTTCCGTCACCACATGCAAAACACGACCTGATGCTGACTGCAGCAGGTCAAAGGTCAATCAAATCGACAGCCCGATGATTTCTTACTATTCCATCAGATGCACGCATGCACCACACACATCCATCTTGGCAGCATACTGTCTGTGTCCAGTGCATGTCCCACATCTAGTGCACGCTGCTGCTGCATAGTGGATCCTAATACAAGCACACACATGTATGTGTATACATGCTCCAAACACTCTGGGCAAAATAAATAATTCTGACGATTTCTGTTGCGATTAATAAGTGACATCAATTGGAACAACGGTAGAAAGATCTCCAAACACAGGCAGATACTTATTATTCCAGCTGGTGGAAATTGCTCATCTTAGTATTAAAATTTTGGCTATTTTTGGCTTTTAATAGAAATGGATGTTTGTAATGATTTAGAGCAAGCAGCCTATGAGGCTTGTACAGACTGAAGGCTGATTTATTGGTAAATCAATAAAAGACCTGATTATTAAATTAAGCATTGACCATTACTGTGCAAATCACTGACCCAAGCAGAAGCTCATCACAAAAGTCAAAATGCTGCAAAAGAAACTAGAAAGCTGCACAAAAATTAAAAAACCTTCTTCAAAAGCAAACCATAATACCTTGCGAGCAACTGAACAAACAAAACTTTAACACCAACAAAACAAAAGTTAACTCCTTGGATAAATTCAGACTACAGATACTTTCACACCAGCTTCACACTTTCAGACCCAATGACACTTTCATAAGTACTGTGCACACTTCAGACCAAAACCCGCTTCATACTCAACACATTTCCTACAAAAGACCCTCAAAGCTAACGTCTCATAGTGATAACATTTCCACAACAACAAAGACTAAATGTATCTTCAAGTGAAGCCACAGCTTCGTATGACAGACATCTTCACTGAAACGAAAGACAACTTTAGACCAACACACATACACCTGGACATTTAAAAAGCTCCTGTCAGGAACCTCTCAAAGCACTGAGCAGTAGAGGCTGCCTCTGATGTTAGGGCCATGCATTTAGAGTATCCAGCTCATCTGTGATTCAGGGACAGAAACTCAGGAAGGATTTGGCCAGGCCACTGAGAGCACAAGCAACAAACACACATGCATTCAGAGGCTCTCAAATGGCCCTAGACAAATACACAGACAAACATGCAGGCGCACACACACACAGACACACACACACACGCACACACACAGACACACACACACGCAAACCACGCACACACATACCGCCAGAAGGACGAAATGCCATCATCCACTGTTAGTAGGCAGCAAAGACTGAGACATATTTGTAACAAAGACACCTTCATACTAGAAATGTACGTTCTGACAAAAGGCACATTCATATTGGACAAAAGCCAATGCAAGTAAATAAGTAAGTAAGTCATACGTGTAGAGCTCCATTTAAAAACATCAAAGCTGAGGATGGAGTTCATTAGGAACAATGATGCCAGAACACCTGGAGAGAGTCTTCAATGGTGAGCTCTCACACGCACACAGAACCAACCAATGGAGCCCTATCCACGCTTGACAGCTGACGCCATGTGAACAGTTCTTCATCCAACTTGCACTGAAGATCAGGAATGACAACAGATGAATCAAGCATTTCTGCAAACACGGTTGCACTGACTGATGTTTCAATGTATCTCTACGATGTCGGCAGGTGATGCTGCCAGAGCAATCGCCAATAGTCAGACCTGGTGTCTGCGAAGAACGACAAGGACCCCTTCACAGGCGGTGACACACCTTTAAAACCTTGGAACTCAGACACCAAATTACTCTTGAAAGATTTCTGACAAACTGCGCAAAAGACAAGCTATAATCACACACTGAACAAGAGATCTGGCTTCTTCCTAAAGTAGGCATAAGTAGCCACCTAGTGGTCAATACAAAAATCACACTACGGATGCCTTAAACTGAAATACATCCATACTGAAGACACTGAGACCGATACCCAAGAAGACACCTTTATACTGAAGACAATTTCAGGTGAAAATAACTTACACAGTTTCATACTGACACACTATATGTCCTCCACACCAAAGTTGCAAGCAGTGAAAGCAAAAGTCTTGAGCTAAATAAAACCGGTAGAATCAATAACCAGAGCCCAGGAACGCAGCTGGACAGCAGAGCACCACAACTGCCTACCTGTTGGTGTTGTTTAAGAAATCTGGCTTCTCAAAAGCATTTCGCATATATTTTAGCGTCCTGTAAGACATGCAACACAGACCCTGTGCAAACGCTGGCTTAAACACATCCATTCAAACACAAAGCATGCAGCAAAAGCAATGATATCAAAAGATCAACAACAACATCAGTTAACTCTAAACAAACTTCACACACTACTACTATGTGGCCACAGCAAAAGACCTTGCCGGCCGCCAGGTACTTCTGTCTTATTATAGGCCACAATAACTATCAGACAACATATCTAAAGTGCCATCTTCTTCTTCGTTGGAGTTCTGCCTTCAAAAGCTGGTCCAGGAATCCAACAAGACTTAAATTCGCTCCTGTGCCTTGTCCTTCACTCCGTCCATCATCCACTTGAGCAGCGGAGATTCTTCTCTTTCCTTCTGTCGGTCTCCTTTCCTCCAATCTTTCTTCCGGTTCTCAGGAATGAGTTGCCACAAAGAACACATTCCATCCACTTTGCCTGGTTCTTCTTCTCACCCTTCTCATCACTGTTCTCTCCTTCCGTATCAATCTCCTTGTTTCTTTTGTTCATCACCACCAGACAATTTATATGCCATGAGCCCCGAAATAAAACAGAACTTAACTTCATGGAAAATATACAAAAAAGCAAAATCTCTTATACAAACATAAAAACAGCTTGAAACAAAAAAACAACTTCATGCAAGCAAAAATTATTAACACTATATTATTATTTACTAATATTATCATTTCTAATTATTTAGCATTGTTTACTAATATTATTTAAAACTACTAACAAGTGTAAATTAATTAAAATCACTCAATGTCAAATTTACGCAGCTGGAAACAAAGAAACTGCTGTTTGCAAGTGAAGCCAACTGAACAGATACAGGAATTCAATGAGTCTAAAGAAGTCATCCACTAAAGAGCGACAGCAGTTCAGGGTCAAGAAGGTCATCAGGATGGTGACCGATTTAATGAAGAAAGGTCAAGCAGTATGCTGATCAAATGAAAGCTGCATCTAAAGTCTGGCCTGAATTCTCAGTGAAGCCGTTTTTAAGCCAAAGGTCTAATTAAGAGAAATTTCCTCGTCAGCTGACGACGACTTCTTGCAAGACTGTTTTTACCTACAGATAAATTTTAACGAACGTTATCTGCTGATGTTTTCCCAGACATCTAAAGAACCTCCAACACCCTCTGCGCTGCTGTAATGTCTGCAGGATTCCAGATGTTAGTGATGCTAGATGCTTAGAGCCACAAACTGTTACGTGATACTAGACAGTCACTGTACAAGATGCCACCAGACAAATACTGTGGCCTTTTAAGATAATGAGGCACAAATTTCAACAGATTGTCACAAAAAAAACTGCATCATTCTACCAGATAATTTATGCCTACAGAAGAGCATCTAGCCACAGCACATGTGCAAGTACAGCTACGCCTATCATCATAACCTGCCAAGTTATCACAAAATATAAATTCTGTTGAGTTAGAACAGCTAATTGCAAAACGTTCGTTTTAATCTATAAAAAAATGATGCAAGTGATGAGATATTATTGGTCTGTGCCCCTCGTGTGAACAAACAGCTGCTCTTGATAAACTCAGTCCATTGACTGGCCTTGAGAACTAGGTCAATTCTCGCCAAACATCCTTGAAGTGGCTCAGGTATTGTAAAGTGACAACTTGGCTGACTGACTGAGAGCTTGCTGTCGAACACAGGGTGCAGGCCTGAGCCTTCCCTCAGACATGCAGTGGGTTTTAGACTTTGAAAAGGTTACCGTGTCACAGACAGACATCTTGTTGTTATATCCTTCATTGCCTCACCAATTCCGGTAATAAGTCATGCATTCAAGTCTCCTAAAACCCTCATGGCCTCACCACTCCTGGTAATAAGTCATCAATTCAAGTCTCCTAAAGCCTTCATGGCACGTCAGATAATAGGTCGTTTGATCAGTTCTTTAAGTTAGAATCAGACAACAAATTATCCATTGTTGTGGTAAGCCACGATTCAAACGTGAGAAGTGAAGCTGGTGAAGTCTCGTGTGTTTCAATAACTTTGCGACAGATAATGGCAGTTGATTAATGAGCTGAGTCACACAGATCATCTTGCACTTTGCAGAAGCAGCATAAATTGAATGCGAGTCAAAACAAGACCAGAAGCTGAGCACAAACCAATAAGTCAACTTGTTATTTGAAATCAATCAATAAGCTCACCTCATCTCAGATCATACAACACATGCGATCAATTTCAAAATAAAGATGTTGCACGAATAAAAAAGTCCAATACAACAAGACTGATGAACTTTTCTGACATCATCCAATACACTATTTACACCTGAAACACTTAAAATAATAATAAAAAACAATTCAGTGGATGATGGATGATACTGGGGAATTACAGAAGTACACTGGATTCACAATTACACAAATCATGCTCAAACATAGGCTGTACCGCTACCATGCACACTGAAGGAGTACTTTGGTCTGACTGCAAAGAATGCAAAGGTCTACGAAGATAGGCTGTTCTGCTGTTCAACTATGCAGGCAGTTACCACAGTTAAACAGACAGACAGATCAACTGCATCAGTGGGCATGCCAGTTATACAAGTATATCATTCAGAAATCCTGAAAGTAGTGAAGTAAGTCGTCAGGACACTGTCTGGTATTGAAGTGGTCATTCTGACAGTCTGACACCTTCTATCTCACAATCATCAACGCTGAATGGCAGGAAGCCAAAAATAGATGGGCTGCACTGCATGACAGTGTCTCATGTCCGTTTTGAGCCACATCAGTGTCTACTGTATCCACACATTACTTTAAACAGTATTTGGTTAAAGCGGGTTCTGCAAACTTTCCAGCTATGGGTCATGATCTTTTTTGTCAAACCGTGGTTCAATTAACTTACATGTTGCTGTGCTGGCGAACATCAAGCATAAGCTTGATCTGATTGCGGAGGTTGACGACGTCATGCTCGCGCTCACGGTTAAGCGATTCCGCGTAGTGAAGCCGATCTCGTAGTTCGGCAAGATGCTTTTCCATCAGGTCCACTTCAGTCAGATCTGACAAACAAGAAAACAATCACAGCTTTTGTTTATCGGATAAAGAATAGAAGTAAGAGTGACTCTGAAACCTTCAAGATAACCAGGAAACTGTTTCCCCTGGGGTGAAATAAAGCAAAAGCTTTTGGGGCAAATTGGCTCATTTTACCTGGGGTGCCATATGTATTCTGTGCAACATGCATGGGAGGCATTGCTCATAAACTGACGAGATAATCAGCAGACCAAACGTAACCAAGCAACACTGTATTTATAAAAACTCAAAATCTGTCAACAGCTGCAAAAATAATTCCCAGATTTAATTTGCTTGCGTTTCATGTCTCGGGTTGCAGGGCCCTTTATTAACTTGCAATTATGGTGAACGCCTACACCAGAAAAGCCCTTTTAACAAGCCCCATGAGCCACTTTAGATCCGCATTTTCGGGCCGCAATAGCCCGAAAAAAGAAGCATATGACGATCAGGAAGAGATTTCACGCCATCGCACATGCCAGCGTGGATCACTATCCACAAATTGTCGAGACCAAGACTCTACGTTTAAACACTACCCACGGCCAATTTTTTTATTTCGGCCATTATAGTTTTAGTTTCGCAAGATATCATAAACAGCTTAAACACTGCGTTCCAATCAATATTCAAGGTGCCGCTGGCATCGATTTGATGCGATATTCACCATTTCCAGGAAAAACAATCATCCACAGGAAAGGAGTTAAGACGATCGCGACCAGAGTACATATTATACTTTGCGGTTGAATTTTCATTTTAATTTTAACGATGATTTTCAGATAATATCAAAACAATTAATATTTAATAGGTATCAACTCCATCGTGCTATTTACACACATCATACCCTGATATATACACATACGCAGAGCATATATTCAAATTCAATTCACTTTCTAATGACGTCAAATAGCATTACCATCTAGTGGCTGACTTATTAAACGAAGTTTCAAAAGAAAGCTCTGATTTGGCCTTATCGTAATAGTAGTCGTAAACCCGAGATTTCTACAGCGAAACCCTAGTCACGGGGACCAGCTTATTCACAGGCGCTCAGTCAAAACAAATCGATAGGCAAAATGGTTTCATTCCAGGTCAAGATCCAAAAGTCAGGCAGAGAGACAGCACGGCAGCTACGATGGGTGATATTTGGGATTGGAGCGGAGAGACGAGAGGGAAAGGGTCAGGATAGGTTCTGTGAAAGAGGAATGTTTTCAGTTTTGAGTGAAAGGCCAATGCAGAAATTGCAAGCGGTGAAGCATAGATGAGTTTGTATGATGGGTCTGATAACTGTCGCAGTTCTGGGGAAGTTTATTTCAGAGTGATGGGGCAGCTATGGCCATGGAACGATTACCAAATTCTAAGGATGAGGTGGCAGACGGGCGGAGAACTGTTACGGCAGAAGAGGAGCAGGGCTAAGCGGAGTGGTTGGATTGTAAGTACACTGCTTTACGATTCAAGCAATGCAAGAAACCTTCTTGAAAATTAGTTTTGGTAAACTGTGACTAAATCTGACTCCTGGATCTTTGCCTTGAACCAAACCCTTTTGCCTATCGATTTTGTTTTGACTGAGTGCCTGTGAATAAGCTGGTTCCCGCGAATTAGCTCTCGTTGTGCTCTGTAGAATTCTTGGGATTACGATTACGAACCCCTAGTTTAAACATAGTATGGTTAAGCACAAGCCATCCTAATAGCTCCTCACTCCCTTTTCTCTCTGATTTTCTGACAACCGGACTTGATTTTTGACAGGGCATCTTTGGACAACCCCACTGACTTGACGCAGCGCTCATGATTAAGCTGGTGCCCTGCGTTAAGCTTTGAGTACAAAGTCTTATCCCTCACCTACAACACACTTCAATCCTCCCAACCCTCCTATCTTCGTCAATTATTTACTATCCAACCACTCCGTTCAGCCCCCTCCTCATCTGTCCTAACACTTCTTCGCCCTCCCGTCACCTCATCCTTAAAATTTGGAAATCGCTCCATAGCCATAGCTGCCCCACCGCTTTGGAATAAATTCCCGCCAGAATTGCGACAGTTGTCTGGTCAATCATACGAACTCACCAACACTTCACCTCTTTCAGTTTCTGCGCAGGTCTTTCACTCGACTGAAAACACTTCTTTTCCAGAAATCATCCTGATTCTTCCTCTTCCCCTCATCTCTCTTCTCGCTTCAATTTCAAACAGCATCCACCGTAGCCGTCCGACTGTCTGAGTGCCTGACTCCTGGATCTTGACCCTTTTGCCTATCGATTTTGTTTTGACTGAGCGCCTGTGAATAAGCTGGTTCCCGCGACTTGGCTTTCGTTGAGCGCTGTAGAAATCTCGAGATTACGATTTGAGTAGCGCTTCAGAATGTCTAGTTTATGATTACGATTACCAACAGCGCTTTCAATCCATAGACAATCACAATATGACGATATGAACTTCAACCTCATTTCGCACGGCATCAGTATGAATGTAGGTGGCTAAAGCGTCCTCCCAACTAACGTGGCTGTCTGAGATGAAGATCGGAATGGTGCAGTGGAATTTTACTTGTCATCATTTTGGTCTTAAGAAAGGCGCTAAATAAAATTACTCGCCCGCACTCAAACGCTTGACGCTTACTTTGTGTCCGATCATGAGGCTAAAGTTTTGTTGCTAATAACCAAAGGTTTTAAAAATTAAATTCAAAAGATTAATTTCCTGGATGTCGAAATATAAAGGCGCAGCTGGTCAGTTGTTAGATTATGACTAAGACTGTATGTAACGTAAATAAAGACATTGACCAATAAAAGATATTGACCAAATGTGTTCCGTTTTATTGCAGGTATGATAAGGTAAACAAGCGTTAGACTCGAGGCTTATGGATTTTCCCATAGCAAACCGGTAGGTTCACGCATTTTAAAGCTCACAACAAAAGTCTCAAAATCGAGTACGTTCAGGTGAAAACCAGGTTAAATTCCAGAGAATCGAACGAGCACAGAATCACGCTAAAGTAAATCGTTTTAAGAGAAAGTTAAAATTTTCGCTTACACGTATTTCGATTTAGCAGTGCACTAGAATGATAGCTAGGGAAAGAGCGCACTGATTGTGCCCATGCTAACCGAAAAGAGAGGTCTTGATAAACGTTGGATTATACAACCGGAATTCACTACCTCCAACGGTCGAAAATTTGGCATATTTATAGTATAGGGACCGCTTTGTTTTGGCCGTTGCGTTTTGGCGTTGCCCGCCGCAGTGACGTTATTTATAGGCATGGCTTTTGTAAATGCCCTATCATTGATTGTAGTAAATATACATGGCTTCTAATGCACGCTGCTGCTAAATGTGGGTTAGGGTTAAAGTTAGGGTTAGTTCGACTTTGTAAATATCAAATAACTCTTACTTGATCTTTGCAAATAGTGTTTTCCTCGAAGGGATTCATCTTAGCGGCAGCGGCAACGATAACCAATCACAGCAGGCAGAATCCTGGCCGAAAGCTATGACCAAAATAGAGCGGTCTCCGATACTATAAGTATGCCGAAAATTTAAAGTATGATTGATTGAGCATCATTTTTTGATTTTCAGTAGATAAACAGTTTGTATTTTGGAGGTGATTGAGAAAAGCAGCAGTAGTAGACCGATGGATTGATTGGCTGTCTGATTTACAAACTGACTGACTGAGTGATTTAATGATGCAATTGACTGAATGATAAATTAAATCAATTTGACTGTACTTCTGCTGTAGGAAGACCAGCAGGATTCAGTTCATCGGAAGATGAGTGGGGTATAGACGATGAAAATGATGAATCGACAGAGACGTTCCCAGGACCCTCTTCCGGTCTTCAGAAATCCAGCAGTTACACCAGTTCTAGTTCAATGAGTACATGTCAAAATTCTGATGCATGTAGCTCTTCACAGAGAGAATTTGTGTGGACAAAGAATTCTTGCGCAAGACGACCAAATGCGGACAAGAAGGGGCTGCCGCCTGCTGCTGCTGCTGCAAATCGAGTGCCAGACGAGGATGAGTCATTGGATTTCAATTGGAGCAGATGTACTGTAGACTTCGCAGAGAAACAAGTGATTGTAAACAAGGACTGGGTTGAGAAGAAGCTGAATGAAGTGGTGACTGACTCCAAGGCCAGATCTGGTGTTCCAAAGGGTTCAGTTGAGGTGAGGAAGGTTATATAGTTTTGACATGCATCTTTTTTCAGTTTAAAAAGTAAATTCTTATGCTTCAGTTTTCCTTAGTTTTTGATTCAGCATTTTCATTTATATTTTGTCAATTTACAGTTTTTGAGCCATATTCTCTTTATTCCGTTTCGTTGTAAAATACTGAGTAAATTGAATTGGAAATTGGTGATGACTGTGTAATTTTTTTTAACTTATTAAATTTTAATGTTATAGGTAAATAAATTATACCAATTTTCATTTTTGAAATTGCAATATCCTTTTTTGTAGCACATAAATTGTTCTAAATTTCTAAGATATCAGTTTATCGCCAGACATGTTTTCAAATGGTAGAGAAAAACCATATTTCTGTGAAGACTGCAAAGACGTATGTTTCTCTGGTGATGACAGGTTGATGAGAATTGGTTGGCTACAATTTCTCAGACGTGGATCAAGAAGACTAGGAATGATACAACATTTCCTGTTGTTGTCATGCGCTGCCTTAGCGATGTTCCAAATCCATACATGACATCCCTCTTCGTAATGGAAAACCTCCACAACCACGTTACAGGTAAACATCAGCATTTTTCTAAGGGCTGACGTATGGCATATACCTTAAGGGCTAACATATGGGCTAACATATACCTTAACCAAAAAGTCGCCTAACCTTAAGCCATTTTGTTTTACTTAGGCAAGAAGCCACAGATGCTGAATGCCTTCTTAACTTTGCTGAACAGTTGGCTAAGTGAAAACAGAAGTCGTTACGAGAACTGTCTGGATCAACACGTCCAGCTGCAAGCGTTCGCATTCATCATTCGAGTGTCGGCCATGTACAGCCTGAAGCTGGTTGTTCAGTGTTTTCAACTGGACTCGGTCAAGAATGTCGACGATTTCGTTGCGATTATCAACCACCTGCTGGAGAAGCAGGATTACTTGAAGGTTTGTGTGCCAATATGTTTCCAGTCAAATGTCAATCAGTCATTATCATCGTTGTCATTTTCATGTGGTTTTTGTCATCTTTCTATTTCCAGTCGTCAGATTTAGAGCTGTTGTGTGTGTGTGTATATATATATATATATATATATATATATATATATATATATATATATATATATATATATATATATATATATATATATATATATATATATATATATATATATATATATATATATATATATATATATATATATATATATATATATATATATATATATATATATATATATATATATAATGCCATTGATGAGCCTATATGCAGTTGTGTGTTATATATGCAAATACTGTCAGTCCGGCTGTTCTGCCACTCTGTGTGCCAAGAAATTTTAAAGGTTTACATTTTGTATACATGTATTTGTTGTTTGAATGTTTTTAGGGTCCCATAAGTGCTCGAGTGTATCTGGTATTGAGCTGAATAGGTGCAGGCTTAGCCAGGCGGAAATTGTTTGCTGCGTTGAGTTAGGAATTGTCCGTCGTGCCACGAGGGCTACCACTACGACCTTGATTTGTTTTGAATTTTGATTCTGATGAACGTTGACCTTTGTTGGTTTGTGTAGGCGTCAAGGTGCATTGCAGCTTTATCGCTTCAAGAGAGATTTTCGATGCAACAGGTAAAGACTGCGTTAAATGCTTTCGGTTATAGGTGTAAGGTAAAAGAGTGTGTAATAATTATTCTATTGAGAAGTAATGTTACAGGAACACTGAATTGAAGATAAGGAAGTAAGTAAGTAAATAGCCTTTCATGAATTTAATGCAAATGCTCACATTTTGCATGTACAAAGAGTAGTTAATAGTAACTGTCAAAGCAATGTCTACTTAAACGTAGTAGAAGATACGAGTTCAACTGATTATGGTCTTGGTGTATGCCGTGTAGCCCAGCCTAAAATGAAATTAATCTTAATGACAATTTATTTCCTTGCGAAAGAAGTTTCTTTCAGTGCCAAAAGAATTGTTTAACAACAGCAGCTGCATTGTCATACATTTCATATTTTACTAAGTGAAAATAACTATTAAAAACTTTGCAGTCTGAAGCTCTCTTAAAATTGTGCACTTTTACAATTTATGTCATTATCATCATCATCGATAATCAGTGATGATGACTGATGATTACAACAGTGATGGAGATTGTGTTGATTTCCTAGTGATGTACATTTCTTTTGCTTCTAGGTCTGCCTGCCGCTGCTTCTTCAGGGTCATATTGGACAGGAGATTGAAGAATACTTGTTGGGACATCGTGATCAGCAGATACAGTTTATCCAACTACTCAACGAGTTTCTTGACCCGGATTTTGACTTTGATTTCCTTTTTGGGTTTGTTGACAGAGAAAATGCCCTCACTTACTTACTTACTTACTTACAAGTTAGCTGTTGTGATCTGTTCTTAATTTTATGTGAATGAGTAAATTGTTGGTATTTTTTAGATTGCTGTTTTGTTATAATTTTATATGAAACTTTTGTGTTGTTTGCAGCGAAACCAGTGTGCATGGAATTCGAAAGGATGTGATGGTGCCAAAGAGGATCTTGAAGTTAGTCACACGGCTGATGCAGTTGTATGAAATTCCAGAAGGTCAGTTGACAGTCGTTTCACTGTTGCTTGAGAGGCTCATTTGTGATTGCTGAGGAGTGCAGACAGGAGACGTTTTTGTTTGTTTGTTTTTACTTATTATAAATCTTTTTCTGTTTGTTTTGGTTCCTGATGTTTTCTCAGTACAAGTGTATTGCAGGTTCTAACGTTTTGTTGTTGTTCCAGAGCTCTGCCCAAACGTCTGTCGGATGAGGTCAAAGAAAGCGCTTCACTATCTCATCTATCGTAAATACATTCACGTGAGTTGACATCTTCTTTGTAAAATTCCTTAATATGCAGTTGCCTTGCAGTTTGGTGTGAGGTGACTTATGGCTTTAGATGAGGTAGACTTCATGTGAGATTGACGTAATTCTTTGTGTGAGGTAGACTTGATGCGCATCATGTGGATAGATTGATGTGGATTTGACTTATCACGTGATTTGAGGCTTACCTACTCACTAAGACTAGTTGCCTTCTGATTGCTTTGCTCTGGTTATGACGTAAATGAAGACAGGAAGACGTTTGCAATTGGATTGGACAAACATCTCTCGCTGTTGACTTGTGTTTAGTCACGTTGTTGCTTTGCATAATGCGGTGGTAGCTAAGTTCTGCCATGTTACATGGCTTTGCTGCTTTCCTGATATGTTGTACTAGGATACTTGGTGGTTTAGTATTTTAGTGCAAAATATACCGTAACTAATTTACTAAATATTGTTAAGTTTTATGATGAATGGTAACGTAGAGTAGACTGTGCTTTTGAGAAACTGTTCACAGTTGCGTTGTGTAGGCCTACTGTTGCATGATTTGACGGTTTGATGTTGTTGTTTGGTTGAAATGTTGTTTGGTTGTTGGATTGTTGTCGTCATGTGTGTGCTTCAGCTGAATGATCCTTCAGCCTCAGGACCTTGAGCCTCTGGGGACTGATGGCATTTAATAATTTACCCTACATTAAGTTACGTTGTGTGACGGTATGTTTTAGAAGGACATTGCTGAACAACAGTGGGAGGATTTGATAAGGGTTTGTAGCCTCAGATTTATCTCATACTTCTTCAATTTTTTATTTTTAATTGCGTTCAGCTGCTGTTGCTTTTAATTGGTACGAATTAATTTGGTCTTTACTCAGCAGTGTTTCAGATAGATGGGAGGAGGTATTTTCCAGTCAGTAGTCTGTGTGCTACAGAGACTACACTAGTGGTGGTAGTCGTAGTCACTGCGACGATGGTGGCTGACCTGAGGTCTTGAAAAGCAGTGAGCAATTTCAGGAGGTGCTTGGCAGTTTGTTGAGAGGTCTTCAGCACTTTTGAAAAGCGCTATAGTAAGCGTCTTGATATGTGCCTACATATCGTGATTGTTTTAGTGCTGTTTTCCTCATAGGCTGCTGTGGAAGGTGATGAGTTTCTTCAACTGGACTTCATAGACAAGGTGATTGATGACTTCATGGATTTTGACCAGGCTGCCAAGGCTCTGTCCTGGTTCAGTCTGCCTTCTGACCGCATTCCGTCTGAACTCATGAGGCACATGGCTGAAAGTGTACCATCCAGGTTGAGTCAGCAAACGTTATCTGCAATTTCGATAATTGAGTTTATGGAACAACTAACTGCGGTGTAGTTGTAAAGAGAAGGACAAAATTGGGAAGACTTGATGTGAGCTGGGATCTGCATCATTAAGTTTTGGTGGAACTTGTGTCTCTGTACAAGTTGTGTGCATGATGGGTAATTGAATAATAGGATATTCTTCCATGCATCAATTACTAATTTATTACGAATGTACTATTATTAGTCAGTTACTTGTATCATGCTAATTTATGAATTCACCTCAAAAGCGCAGGCAGCTGGAAAAAGTAAGTCTTCAACTGTTTGCAGAATGACGTAAGAGAAAGTGAAGGGTCTTTCTTTCAAAGCTGATGGTAGTGAATTCCACAGATGCGGACGAGCATTTGAAAGGGCACGGAAACCACACATAGTCCAAACTCCATTCCTCTAAGGCTAGACGTCTTAAAATAATGCATTTAGTCACTTGGACATGTGGATGAAATTCACACACAGGTGCAGTGATCATCTGCTGTACTTTGAGGTGGGCTTTTAAAGGGTTGGAGTGTCTGGCAGTTGAGCTGGTTGATACCCGGCCTTTATCACCAACGCTTGAAAACTGGTTCTCTTTCGCAGAGACTCGGCTGGGAGTGCTCCTGAGTAGTTACCTTTCAGAGGCACTATATAAGTTGGTGGAATGAGTGAATGGAAGGATTGAGTGGTTTTGTCCTTCTTTGCAGTTCTGCTTCTGATGCGAGTCATTCCAATGCAGCTGAAGAGTTGGAGAGAACAGATGATTCCATTCAGTTGGAAGCAGTCGACTACCACCGCCTCCTCTTGCCACCCGAGTCTGTGTACTGGGTGGACAGCAGAGCTGAATTTCTCAAGTGTATTGATCACGTTAGACATGTGAGCTGTGAAGTAATCCTGATCTACATGTAATCAAGTCATAAGATTCATAAAATCTTCTGTTGTTTTAAACATGTCAGCACTGAGCATAATATCTTATCTAATGTAAACTATTTGTTCAGGCAAGCTGTTTATTGCTTTCTGCTTTTCTTCTGGCATTATTAATTTTGACTGCGTTTGATTTGGCTTTTATTTTCTTATGTGATACAGAGTCAGGGAATAAATTGCAGTGTTGTTATCGACTGAGATAGAACAAGGTCTGTATGGTCACGACTTGCCAAGCACAGCTACGCTTTGGCCTGCGACAGCTAACTCTAACCCTAATCTAATCAAATGACTTATGTGGCACCATTATCATAACGCAGTATGCATCTGTAGATGGTGAAATCTTAACTAGAACTCATAATCTGTTGGAGAAGCCAGGTTGAATTTCAGTGGGTCAGATAGGTCACGCTAAAGGACTCAACTGGCACATGCACACGCACACACACCTCTGTCCGTGAGAAATCTCTGGTGAGTGAATCAAAGTGTTGTGTTGTTTAGAATGGTCCAACGGTTGGATTTGACTCTGAATGGAGACCGCTTCTGGCACAACTCTATGGCTCAAGGTAAAGATAACATGTGCTTCACATGTTATCATGTTGCACCTTTAGCATTTAACTATGTTAAACAGTATTTTGCTACTAATGTGTTACCTTTCGTTAATACCCAGTTATCATTATTTGTTAGCTGTTGGTAGTGCTTGGCTACCAGTAGCATGTTACCTTACATTGATGTCAAATTATCAGTGTATTACCTGTTCTTGGTTATGGTAAGGTAGCTCATATGTTATGTGCCTATGTCACCATTAGTCCTTAGAGGAATGGTTAACTGTTTAAAGGATCATTTGGCTGAACTGCAAACGTGACAACAGCAGTGCAACAACTGGGCAACATTGCCTTACTCGTTGCACAGCTTGACAGCTAGTTGTCACTTTCACATCACGCACACGGGATTCTGACCATCCACAGTTGTTGCTGACCTGCTTTGACAACCAAATGCTCTGTTGCAGTGTTGCAATTATAATTGTGATGAGGTTGTTGCCTAAGCTAACCATGTTGTTGGTGTGGTCTGTGTGGAAAAGGGTGGCTTTGCTGCAGCTTGCAGTACGTGATGCCGTCTACCTCTTTGATATGATAGCACTTGTCAACCGACTCAGTGACGAGGACTGGAAGAGATTTGCTGAAGATGTACTCTGCTGTGACGCTCTGCTTCCGCTAGGTAGCTGACCAAAAGCTCATTGAATTAGCCGTAAGCTACAAGTCAATCGATAACCAAAGTAAACAATTGATCCCATTATTCAGCCGTAAAAATTGGCTGTAGAAAATTCGTTGGATTAGACAATGATGCACGGCTTTTACAATTCATGTAGAGCTAGCAACATTGTCACCCTGTGTGGCACTAATGTGTGTGGTACACTAGGTACTAATGTGTTTGGTACACTAGATAGTGTTGTGTGTGGATCACTAGATACTAATGTATGTGGTACACTAGGTACTATTGTATGTGGTACACTAGGTACTAGTTTATGTAGTACACTACTGTATGTGGTACATTAGGTACTAATGTGTGTGGTACACTAGGTACAAATGTATGTGGTATACTAATGTATGTGTTACACTAGGTACTAATGCCTGGATTAAATGATCTGTTGTTGACAGCCTATGGGTTCGAAGAGGACGTGGCCGTTCTGCTGAAGGCTGTTCCTGCTCTCAGACAATATGCGGATCGAATAAGAATGCTCGACTTGGCTAAGCTGCATAAAATGGTCAGATGCTACCTACTTACTCCACTGATCTGTAATGACCAGCCAGGCAGATAGACAGATAGACGAAGATAAAGGGACTTTATGGCAGAGAGTGAGAGAGGGAGAGGGAGGAAGAAAGAGACAGACAGTCTGAGAAACTGAGAGATTAATAGAAAAAAGACAGATTGATAGACAGATATGTGGATATTGAAGTAAGAAGCCGAAGGCAACACACACAAACATGCACATGCCATTTTTGATGATGATGGTTTGATGATTTTGAGTATGACTCAGGAGCTTCAATCAGATTCAGACTCACACGTTTTGCTCCAGACAAAACTGCACCTTGATTAGACAGACAGACAGCTTTGCCTCCTTTCCTGTGTCTACTGACAACATTGTCTCCTGTTTAGATACGTCAACAGACGGCGTCGGACGTTACTCCTTCGCCGACGTCAGAGGTCATTGGCCGTCGAACGGACGAACGCGGTCTCAGCGAGTTGGTGAAACTCTGCCTTGGCCGACCGCTTGATAAGACGCAGCAGATGTCCGACTGGGAACGACGGCCGCTGCGCAACGACCAGGTCGTCTATGCCGGTATGACGAGCCCAGAAAATGGGCTCTGATCAAACAGAAACAGCTCTGTGGCTTTATTCTGTCATCAGGGATTGAAAACCGTTCTGTTTTTGCTGTATGAGGTTGCATATGTTACTCTGGGGAGTTGTCGAGCTGCTACGAGGTGCTTCAATTAATTATGGTCTCAATATCAGCTCATCACTGTTTTACAAACCCAGACAGTCAGTCCACAGAAATTGAGGTTTAGTCCGGAGGTGGAAGCCCCAGAACGTAAATTCAAGAGCAGCAGCAATCCTAGAAAGAGGACACGGCTTTTCACGTAGGGTTACTTAGCATTACATTATGCACAGGCATTCAGAATCAAAGACTGGATTACACTCCAGCTGCAAAATTTAAAGACCAAAACAGTGAGTGACCTTGAATATGTGGTTTGAATGATTTTGAGAGATTTTCGTTTTGTTGGTGACGTCTAGCGCTCGATGCCTACTGTCTTCTCGAGGTGTACGACGTCCTTAAGGAACGCAGCTCGGAATTCCAGATCACTGTGGAAATGCTTAGTTCCAGTGGAAGAGTGTCACTGAAGAAGACAAAACTCCAGAAGAAGCAGCAGAAAATCCAAAACCATTCTAATACTATGGCTGTAAAAACGGTAACTAATGGTAACCAAGGATTGAACTTTGTATCCATGGTTGGCAGTTTGGAGACATCTAATAGTTCTATCTCTGGGATTTCAAGGTTTGTGCTTTAGCATCCCAGGTGCTAAGAAATGAGCAGTGTCTTTTTTTTGTTTTTGGGGCCAAAGTCCAGTCTGAGAGCACCAGACACTATTAATTGCCAGAATTCTTAGAGGCATACAGTATCCAGTGAATTATAATTAGTCGCAGACAACAACAGGATGCTTTTGTATTCATACTAAACTAAGGTGCGCCTTATGTTTGGCTGTAATAATCTGCAGTTCTTGTGCTCCATTACTAGGCAGAATATGTGAATATTGAATTATCTGCTGTGTCTGTTGTGTGACATGGTTGCCAGTTGGTTTGAGCACTCTCATGTGACATGGATTATGCGGGTTCGAGTGTCCTCCCCCGACACAGGGATCTGTTTAGGGACCTTGAGCAAGTCCTTCGCGCACAACCACTCGGCGCCACTGACTTATGCTTTGTCATTAGAAAGTGATGCTTGATAAATACAGAAATAATAATAAATTCATAATAATAATAATTATCAGACATAAAGCATTTATTTCTGAAGTAATTTTTCTGCTTTAGTCGTCTGTCGCAGGTGAGGGCCAAGCAACGATCTCTCCTGGCAACTTTCGAGTTGTCTGTGACACGATGCTCACGGGACTTGGACGACACTTGCGCCGTTGCGGAGTTGACGTGACGCTTCTGAGTGACGGCGATTCGCATGACTTGGCAGCTAAGGCATGTTAATCAAATCTAATCTGATCAAATCTGATGACTTTAATGGCATGATTGTCTTAATATCTGTCAGTAGCCATCATACCAAAGATGAAGGGCTTCGGTTAATCAAATCTAATCTAATGGCATCGACGGCTCCGTTGTCTGGTGCATCAGCCTTCAATTAATGGGATGTGGAAACCTTATTTGACTGAATTCCTGAGGTTTAGCTCCACAGCAGTGAACAGAGTAAACTAGTCTTGATGCTTTACGAGAGAAAAACATCAAATATTTTGCAGAATGAACGACAGAGACCCATAGGGAGCGTATCAGTGGGTTAGTTTCAATTTCTGTGATAGGCAGAGACAGAGAGACAGAGGTAGGTGGTTCTTTTGCAAGCGCCATTGGTTAAAGTGTAACCATACCACTGATGAGGCAACCTAAAAACAACGTAAAATGAACCGAAATGTCAGTTTAATATACAGCTGTATCCAGACTGTTAATTGTCGTTGTTGGTGAAACGCAATTCTTTATTTTGATTCAGATTGCCAGAAAAGACGGTCGAATTGTGCTGACGTCGGGCCTGCCGTATTTCACAGTGAGGTTTTTCTCCATACAATGGCAAATTGAAGAGAATCTTCAAACAAGGATTTTATTGCAAAATTATTTGGAATATGTATCCCTGGAAGATGACTTTGCATATTAGTGCCCATATATTAATATATATACATATATAAATACATGCATCATATGATATATATATATATGAATATGTATCTAAATGTGTGTATATATATATATATATATATATATGGGCCTTTAGTCCTATGTTTACATGTGTTAAGAATCAGTTGTAAAAGTAGTCTTTTAGGCTACTGTTGACATAAACTTGTACCGGTAAGAAATGATTTTGTTAATATAATAAGTGATTTCGTTAATATAAATGGTTATGTTGCAAGCAGTCTGTAATCTTTTAAGTTTTTTCAGTTGCGATCTCAGGTGGCGCCTGGACAGTGTTTCAACGTCCAAGCAAAGAAAGTTGAGTGTCAAGTTGTCGAAGTCCTTCAGCGATTCCACGTTGCTGTCACGCCTAGCGACATCTTCAGTCGATGTCAGGTTCGTCAGTTGCCATCACACGGCAGCGACTGATTTGGCAGATAATACAGTCAAGTGCTACATTACGTACTGCATGCTGACATTTTTAAGTGTGGTGGTAGGGTGGCAGCTGTGGTGTGGGTGGTGGGACCTTGAACTACAGGTGGCTTGGCCTATGGCCTTTTGCATGTTGTATTTGTTAAATTATGAGGGTGGTTTTTTGGACAGTTAAGCTCTGAAGTGTAATGTACATGTACAGGTATGTACTAGTGCTAGTTTGTATCTGTATGGTTATATAGAACCTTTTAAATAGCACCACAGAAATTGGTTTAGATTGTAGATGGTATATATTTTGGTTGTTAAATGTAATTGGAGCAGGTGCCAGTGCAGGGCGATGCCTCTCATCTACTGGGATATTTGGGAGACCGACCCACCAGGCATATTCATGATATGAGCAATGTACACTGTATGTAGACATCGGAAGAATGGTGTAATGTCAGATTCAAAGAGCGCCGTCTCAAAGAAATCCTTTGCTGATCTGACTGAGTCATTCAGGTCAGCAAAGGATTTCTGTGAGATGGACAAGATGGTCTTTAACCGTAGGTGGTTGGAAGTCTCATCTGGAGTCTTCTCTTGTGACATTGTCATAATGCGCACATCATAAAAGCATTTAATTAAGAAATCCTTGTTCTTGATAACCAGACAGCATATCCTGGCTTATGTTTCGTGCTCCTGTATAACCATGGCTGGAAATCATGTTTGTTGACAGATCTGCAATGGAGCCGAGTATCTGCAGGTCCACCCGCAAGAGTTAAGAGAGGCCTGGAGGCGAAAAGCAGGAAGCACTGAATCCGACGACTCTGGCCACCTTCTGATCGAAGGCTTCGATCATCTTGATCTAGACAGTCTTCGTCTGCCAAATGGAGCTCCAGTGTTGCTGGACAAAATCCCCGAAGCGAAATTCAATGAGGTCGATGTTTTCTACGTGTGTGCAAATTGTGGAAAAGTGTATTGGGAGGGAGCGCATCACAAGAGAGTCGGACAGCAACTTGCACATGTAATCAAAACGACTGACACTAGCTTGCAATGCGTATAAGCAACAGTTAAAAGTTTTGGTGTTTGATAGAAGTATGTGACCAAGTAAGAATAACTAGGGGTACGATTGATGGGGGGATGTGTGAAGCTGGATACTGATCCTGATTGTGTGTGATATCAGTAGCCATTCAAACTCTGCAAAGGATGTTCATCGGGTTATCAGATAATTCTGCTTAGCTAGACTTCATTGCAGAATCTGTTGTTTTTCCTTGTTACTTTACCAAGAAAATTGCAGAAATGGCATTATGGCTGACAAGTAAGTTCCTTGTCAAATAAATGTCCAGAATTCCTTTGTGCTCGGCACTCTTTGGCCGTCTAGTATGAAGGCTTCCAAATGAAACTCTAATGATCAGTAAATGCTCAAAGGAAAACCTATAGGATTGTCAGAATCTCTTGTTGTATTTGGAAGGACGTCTGGAGAGCAGCATAGGGACAGTAGTCAGTATGCACGTATGTATGTATGCATATATCTTGATATTTATGTAAAGCATCTCTTAAAAGCGCCGTAACATGGCTGTCTAGCAGTTGTAAAAGTTGCATCTGAAGTTTAGCTGAAAAATTTAGTCTATGGTTCTGTCATCTGGAAATGAAGGCTTTGGAGGTGAGAATTTGATATTAGTTTTGCAAGATAACTCGGGTCCAAGGATGCAATATTCAGATTCATTCGTGAGCTGCAGTCATTTTGACAGCAGTTTTTTTCTGACAGAGGCTGTTACAAATCATATGTTGGCTAACTTGTCGTAATCCAATCGGTTTGCATGATGTATATTTTGTTGTCGCAATTCGTTATGCACCTGCAGTTTTATCTCGTCAGCGTAAGAACAGAGAATAGCTTGGTATGTCATTGTCTGTAATGAAATCAAAGCCTTTTCTAATATACAGATGAATTTTTGCAGACAATTTCTCTTTTACTCTTATGATGGTTGTGTTATTAATCTAGGATTCATTTTGCATCAGATTCCACAGTGGTACAGTTTTCGGTGGTGAGAACAGTATCTGGAAACGTCTTCCTTTCCTTTTGTCTCTGTGGGGACCGTATTATCCGACGATAACATGGGACGGAATTGCGCCCGGGTCAGCGGGTGGAGGGGTTTAAGATCGACCACCAGGGCGAAAGATTTTATCACGTATGTGGTTGACATTTGGCCCGGGGTCGAAACCTAACCCACGCAAATTCAACCCTGTCCTGTCCCTTCGTCCTTTCAGGAATTAATCTCAGTAGCTAGCATAATCTCAGAGCTATAATCAGTAAGGGCAATTTGTTCCTAACGACTATATACAGTTACCAGGGTATATATAGTTCTGAGAGTATGGGCAGCTACGAACGTATATACAGTTCCGAGAGTAATTATCCAGTTTGCCGCAATACTCTTCGAATATTTTTTGCATTTAATTTTACTTTACTTTCGGATTCGTTTATCTATTGAAATTGTTCATAAAAACGTGTCACAACTAACGGCAATTCTTCTTTAAAAGACATCTTTAAACACTAAAACGGCCACGTTGTTTGACCAGCTGCCTGATTAAAACGAAAACAAAGCACTTGCCTCCACGCATGTCACGAAAAATACGAAAGACTAAATATTGGTTGATTATTTATTGGTTACAATGAAGCAGCCAGAAAAAAGTAGGTACGGAAATATTTATGTTATGTAATTATGACGCTAATTATGAAATTTTAATTAGAATTAGACAAGTTTAATTAGAAATAGCAAAAATATGGTTACTAATTAGAATTAGCTAGCAAGCTAATTAATTAGGTAATTAATTAGTTACCCATCACTGGAGAGTATACCAAAGTTATTAAGAACGTTCCTTTCTTTAAATCTTTCGTACATACAGTACAGTTACGAAAGTGCGTGCAGTTACGAGAGTATATATACAGTTACGAAAGTCTAGTTACACTCTCCAAGTCGCAGCAATCGACAAGTCGAACCAAGGGCGGATCCAGAGGCAATCCCGCCTATTTATTGGGGATACGCCACTGATTAGCCTCAGTTGCTTAACTTAAAATTGTGAGTCTCCCCGAAAATTTTTCAAATGAGCCCTTTAGTAGAAGTTCGTACTTTAACAGGTTCTGAGCGGGGCCCCTCTTTTCAAAATCGGGCCCGGCCCCATCTCCGCAGTTACGGGCCTCTGAAAGTTATTCTACTGGTTAGTCTCCAAACCGGTTTAGGCGAGAGCTGCCCATAGAATAAGTCAGTAAACAACAGCTGTGCAAATACTGAAAGGAAGTAAGAGGAGAAACGGTTGAACTACAAAGCGAACATATATTTGTAAGTGTTGATGGAAAAGAATAGAAGATGTAGAAATTTAAATGAAAGGGAGAGAGAATTATGGGTAATGTGGAAGAAAGCCGCTAGAGAACCTGCCGAAAAGGAGGCGAATGACTGGAAAAGGTGCTAAGAAATGTTTTGGACATGATGCAATCTTCGGTTCTGCAAGTTTCGATGGCTAAACCTGTTCTTCGTCACAAACGTTTGACCAGATGATTCTAACCTTAACCCATAGAGGTAAATATCGACTAAAATTCCAGATGAGTAATCGATCACGGCGCATGACTTTCTTGAATGTTCTTATTGTGAGAATAGCCCCAGAAATGCAAGACCTCTTGTGCACTTAATTGAATTGCTAGCATTCTTACGTCAGTGTAACAATTCAGAGACAGACAGCGAAAGAGACGCCATGCAGACGGGGAGCCAGTGTTTCTAGGAAGCGGAAATTGTTTTGCCGACGAAGAACGCATTGCAAATACAACGGTTGTAGAATCTGAAATTGAAATGTATAAAAAGTCTGGTTGTCGGACATTCAGTGCATTCTACCGGACGAAAAATGACACAATCTTTCATTTTTCGTGCTTTTATTTCACCCATTTGAATAGCCCATTAAGGGATGCCTATTCGGCTGCAGCTCCCCATTTGATTTGCAGTACGCCACTGAATTTACCCCAATTGGTTTTAGTGTTTCCTGCAGAATTTGTTAAGCAACAAATGACCTGAGGGTTAGGATTCTGTGAAAGTACGCTAAACAAAAAAGAGAAAAAAGCGAAAAACCTAGAAAGAAACGGTCGCGAGAAATGCTTGATAATGGAATGCGACAAGAAAATCGGAAAAGCGAGAATTATAGCTGATGGGATAAGCTGGAAAGATTGGGGAAAAGGCGAATGAATCTTTGAGTAGGTAGCCCTGCATCGCCATTTTCATTGTAAGCCTATGCTGAGATGGGCTAGAAATGTTTCTCACCTCATGATCGCCAGAGGTGGGCTACTGCTTGACCCTTTTGTTCCAGAAACACAGGTTTATCATCTCTGTCCTTTTTACGGCAATCGATAGATTCTCTTCGTCAGCTGTCATCGGCGGAATTTTCTGTTTCAACAACAGTGATTGGTAACAAAAGCATATTCAGTTACAAGAATAAATGGACTTGTCTTCCTTGTTTAGTCTTGTCCACTTAATGTTAACGAACCGAGATCGGCACCAGCAGCCGCTGTCTAACGCCAACATTTGTGACGGATGATAGAATCTTGTGCCCCTCTGTAAAATCTAGGCGTTGGTCTCTTGGCAACGCTTACGATTGCGGTAGCCAAGAGCGGGACTGGCACAGAATCATTGAGATATAAGCTTATTGATGGCACCGATTTGTAAGCCTTTGGTCTTGTATAGCCAAACGGCAACTCATCACCGACCACAGAATGCATTGAGCTTCATTTCCATCTGATCTTCTCGCCTCCTTTCGTATGACTGGCCATCGATAGTTGGCTTCGTGTTGTCTTTCGATTCCGGTTGCAGAAAAGTAGATTAGATTAGACTTCCGATCGGATTAGATCGGCGACGATCGAGTGGCAATGGTAAGGTGGGAATTTCCTGACGCCTATTTTTAGGCGCTTCCTGCAACTCTGCTTCAGCGTCGTCTCCGATGTGAGAAAGAGTTGTATCAGTGTTCAGCGCCCTCTACCTCAGCAGCCGAGCCATCGCCAGGCCGCCGCCGCCGCTGCTGCTGAAGAGGATGGTGATGGGGATGCTTGTAGATGAGGAAACGACGAGGCATTGGCCGAATGAGACGCAAGATTCGCTCTAGTGACACCCAGAATGATGGAAGGCACTGATACGCCGAGCAGGACATGAAGACACAGACGCACAAACGCAGACGGACGGACAGATATACACAGAGACACAGACAGACAGGCAGATGGAAGGACGGAGATAAATAAGTCAATTGCGATGTAAATGGGTCAAACGGAAAGAAGAATGCGAAAGCAGCAACAGTTACACAGAAGAAACTGAACAGCAGAAGTTGACAGATACAGAGAGAAAGTGACAAAGTTTAGTTAGGGACAGAGTTAACGGATGTTAGCGACAGACAGACAGACAGACAGACAGACAGACAGACAGACAGATGGAGAGTCATACAGTCATAGACGTAAGCAGAGTTGAGGAGGAACAATAGACAGAAGAAGATGATGTGGTGCCAAAGGCGCGCATCGTCCATCCATCCATCCATCGTCCTGCCGGTCGACGGTGAAGTTGACGGCGCCGGCCGTCCGTCCGGCGGCCTACGACGTCCAGCGTCCATTGAGCCACAGAGCCATCGACGTTGCTTTCGTAATTAGTACTGCGACGATTCTCTCACTTCGGCCTAATTGAATCGATCCGTGTCACCTCGATGAGTCTAACCTCCGCCGAGTAGGCCCGACGTTTCGTTCGACCCTCGCTGGCTGGAACAGGATAAGCCCAGCTCAGAACATACCGTCTAGACATGCAGAACTGGCGCCTGGCGCTACATAAATTCGTATGTTCGGCTGCGAAGCTGATCGCCGGTGGTCTGTGCCTCGTCCAAGTGACTCTTCTCGCCGCGACGGATCTTCCGAATCATCATCATCATCACTCGACGGCAGTCAGATCGGATCTACTGTCCGTCTACGATGATAGTAGCCGACGACTCATCAACGACAACGACAGTCGTCATCATCATCAGCAGCAGCAGCATCGACAACGACATTCGGACCTTGAAATTATGCAGAACGATCAAGAACCACAACCGACTGTCACTCGCGTAAGTCCGCATGCAACGCCCCCCTCCCCCATCAACGGTCAGTGTCCAAGATTTTTACAAGCGTCTTAACTAAGCAAGCAGCTTAGAGGCAGAGGCTGCCCTCAGCTGATCTGTCAAGATCCAGTGTATTAGCGGCGATTTCTTTCCCGATCTGATTGTAATCGTAATGTGACCTGATTTGATCATATCCAACTCGGTTTCTTATGTGATGTGACCTGATTTGATCATATCCAACTCGTTTTCTTATGTGGTATGACCTGATTTGATCATATCCAACTCGGTTTCTTAAGTGGTATGGCCTGATTTGATTATATCCAACTCGTTTTCTTATGTGGTATGACCTGATTTGATCATATCCAACTCGGTTTCTTATGTGGTATGACCTGATTTGATCATATCCAACTCGGTTTCTTATGTGATGTGCCCTGATTTGATCATATCCAACTCGGTTTCTTATGTGGTATGGCCTGATTTGATCATATCCAACTCGGTTTCTTATGTGGTATGACCTGATTTGATCATATCCAACTCGGTTTCTTATGTGGTATGGCCTGATTTGATCATATCCAACTCGTTTTCTTATGTGGTATGACCTGATTTGATCATATCCAACTCGGTTTCTTATGTGATGTGCCCTGATTTGATCATATCCAACCCTCAGACGCATCCAGAAGTTCGTTGAGGGGAGGGGCAAATTTTTCCTTATGCTAGGTATTGTATGGTGGAAAATGTTTGAAGACTATTAAGTTAATTGCATTTTTCCTTTTTCGACGGAGTTCCACGGGTTTCGTGGCTCTTTTTTCTTCAAACGATTTGACTGTAGTAGGGCATCTTCTGAAATTTCTATCGAAATTTTGATTTTAAAAGAGTAATTTGTGCGTTTTTTTTGGGTGGTGGTGTTGGTTAAACCGACAACCCCTTACCCATAACTTTTTTTATAAAGATTGCGAAGGTTCACTGTTGGCCTGGACATCAATTGAGCTGATTGATTTGTAGAACCTAATTGGACGGGTAGTTCTGGCAACTGGTTGTAATCAATCGCCTGATTGAAAAACAAATCAGAAGAAAAATGGAGTCTGCAAAAACATTATATATATATATAGCTATGGGTATATGTATATGCACAGTGACGAGCATGCGCAGTTGCATGTTGTACAATTCTATCAACACAACTATATGCTCACATATACAGTATAAAAAGAGTTTCGTTAACTGACTGCCTGACTGGCCGCTTGACTAAAGCCCTGATTGACTCCCTCATATGAATAAATTAAATAAGTAAATATATAATATTGCATATGTATAAATACATTTGTATATGTATACATTTGTGTGTGTATATATATATATATACCGTCGTAGTCGTTGGTCGATTCGTTTTCTCAGCTTCCGTCCGGCTAAAAGCATTTTGACAAAGCGAGACACTTCGATGAGCAGGCGAAATAATTGCTTCATCGATCCGCTTATTGCATTATCTATTCGGCTATGACACTCGCCCTTTAACTCTCTCTTTCTCTCCCTCTCTCTTTCCGTCTCTCTCTCCGTCTCTCTCTCTCTCTCTTCGTCTCTCTCCCGTATATCACTTTTTATCCTATCCTCTTTTTCACTCTCTTCCCCTTCTTATCACTATTTCTGTCTCCAAAATACCTCTGTATGCCTGTCTGCATGCCTGCCTGTCTGTCTTGCTGTATATCTGTCTGTCTGTCTGTCTGTCTGTTCCCCTCTGTTCTTCTGTTCATTTGACTGTGTTGGATTATGTCGTCTATGCTGCGTGTGTTTGTCGATGGATCCTCGATGTATCAGAAGTTTTGACCAATCTTGCTCTATCCTAATCTAACTGCCGCTGTATAAATGCCTAAGCACATTAGCCTATATCAGTCGCAGTTTCAAGAGACGTCTATAGAACAAGTTCAGCAGAACCGAATAAAACGTACAATTGTGTTTATTTAGAGCAATTTTTGTTACGAGCGACGCAGTCATTGCAACCATTCCGCAGTTGAAGCAGAATATATACAAATACAAATACATAAACATATACATAAACATATCTGAAATGACTT